>CAJQZM010039337.1:56333-83460 GCA_907164665.1 Colias nastes | reverse complement strand
CAGACAGACAGACAGACAGACAGACAGACAGACAGACAAAAATTTTTAGAGGAGGGCGGATGCGTTTGTTTCAAACTGCAGTACAATGGCTATAATATGATAATTTAGTGCATTTTCACCTTCCGTCATGCTGTTACTGTGATTTTTAAGACGTTAGCTTTAGCGATTTTAGTGGAAGAAATTAATTATTCATATGCTGTTAATATGTAAAATATGTTATGGTGTCATTAATTATGATAAAACAATATTAATAAAATTTTCTTAAAATACAAGTGAAGTTTTATTTTAATTTTCATCAATGTTAGGTTCCTTTCTTCTTTAGGTATCACAATATCACAAACATATATTATAAGCTTTCTGCCGCTCGCGTAGTTAAAGGAAATTTGACAGGTGTCTGAAACATCTCCAGCAGTAATAACAGTAGCATTATATCATTCTCTAGTCTCCTAACTATCTCCAAACAAAAAGGTTACCTATATCGTATTATTCAAAAGTCAAATGGAGGCTCTTATTGACGGAGGCCAAGACTATCTTTGGGTCACTAGTAAGTAAGTATATCGTATTATTGCTCAGTTGCAAAAATCAATTTACAAGCGCACTTTTTCATTTATTATATTAGTCATTGAAATGAAGAAAAAATTATTATTACTTATATAATTTTAAAATACATCGCTACAACACGTAACTTGTACCACACACAGTAATATTGTAACCACGTGTGTACACGGAACTTAATAATGCATTTATACACTCGCCTGTTACACAATATAGGAGCATTAAGAGGAGGCTCCCTTTCTCATTTCTGGCACTGAGAGACCGGTTACGGTACTAGACGCTAATACAGCCGTAATAAAGTTGAATATCGCGTGCGCTCTTTGATCGCGTTCGAGCTCGAAAAGTAAGTCTCAATTCTTATTTCGTTTATAACTAAAGTAATAATTGATCTAGAGAAAAAATATCTTGGTCTTCAATAGTAAACTCTATTTTCTTACTGTTAACATTTATTTTAGACATAAAGTCCAAGTAAATCTTAAAAAAAATGTAATAATCCTTAAAAAAGGCATCATTTTTGAATAAAAATTGAATCGAGCGAAAATGTTACAATTATGTTTCTGTCTTGTACATCGAAAGAAAAAGACCCAATAAATCATATACTAAATTTCCATTTTGATTGTATGTGTGACTGTTTCAGAATATTGATGCAAATTCACATAAAATTTAGGGAGCTTGCCCTTAACCACGACGCATATATTACTGTTACAATTGATATATATTATAATGTGGAATTGTTCATGTTCTAATTGTATTGAGTTACAACTGGTGGCCCAAGAGTAGATCCTTGGGAGGGACCAACCATATTATCAATTTAGGTTTTCTTGAAAGAAAATTTACAGTGAAACTATAGAAAGATATTATAGCCTATGTGAAAAGTAGCCCATGTTTGGGTCTTCCTTCAGCTACCTACATATCAAATTTCATTGTAATCGGTTCAGTAGTATTTGCGTGAAAGAGTAACAAACATCCATCCTTACAATCTTTCGCATTTATGTAGGATGTTAAATTATAGAAAGATTGTTTGAGCCTATGTATGTAAACTTGAATGACAAGATAGTTGGGAAACAAGAATGAATTTACTAATTTTTCAACAAATTGAAACACTGACAATCAAACACAGCACTATTTTGGCCGTATTCAATATATATAGGAAACAAACGTAAACGTCCCAAAATGTTTAGCTGTTTTATCTGATTTCCTTATAAATCTCCAAAAATAATTTACATAGAATAAACCCGGTTACTCATAAAATAATATGAAAATTTCTAAAGAAATATTCAGTTGCTAAGTAAAAGAGAGATATAAAGAACTTTATTAAAGGGGAAGGGTTCGTAAACTACTTTGCAACTTTTTCTTGTTACAAGATATTTCTTCGAGTTTTTACGAGTTATTATAACTTGCGAAATATATTTTTTACAACAGTGTTCATCTTTATTATAAAACAAGTTAATTTAAAAGTAATAACTGCATTTTTTTCTTATTTCTGTCTCATCTTAGCTTTCCTATTAATTCTAAGATTGCAAAAATACACCTACCTACAAAGTCGGACTAAAGGAACATATTATTCCTTCAGCTAGTACTTAACATGATTTATGATAGAGTAAGTAACTTACATTCATACAAATGTTTTGCCTGCTGGATTTTGCATTTAGCCGGAAATGCTTTTTGCAGTGTAATAATTGTTATTAATTCCAACTGTCTTTGCTTCTGTATCTAACACGTTACCGTAGCTTTTCAAATGTTAATGATCATCAAAATAAGGTGATTCGTTGTGTAAGAAAAGATCACAAAATCGTACTTTAGTTTATCTATAGTTTTAAATTTTAATCTATATCGAGCCAATACAGGCGGCGTAGCTATTTTAAAATTGTTCATATAAATTATATAATTAAATCTAAACTAATTAAACGCCTAAATTCCTTACAAATGATAAATTAGATGTAAGATAAAGAACATTATTCTCTGTCTTGTTAAAACATCAGTATAATTAACGTAAGGAATTCTTATCTTCTTTTAAATATTTTATGCCCGTTTTATGGCCATTGCTTTAGGTTACACTAGCTTTTACACCAGATTTTGCTCTAGTTTTTTTGTGGCCGATAGGTAGAAATTGATATTGTATGTATTTTTAGCTTCAAAAAATTATGTTGATAACACCTTAGTCGGTCTTCCGGCTTGTCTGGAAGAGATCGCTAATAAGTCATATTGACGATAAACCACCAAATAATCTGTGCATCTTCTATTTTTTATAGAGTGTGAGAGTTTGTTAGTGTGAGAATTTGACGTTATTTTTCTTTAATTTCGCAGATTCTGAATAGAGCACAAACGAAATTAGAGTTTACATACACTAAAAATTTGAAATAATGACTATTAAATATTATAAGGGGCAACTTGAAAAAAATACAAAACGGTTCAGCTTTTTCAAGCATATACTAATTACCAATGAAATAAATTACACATTATTATATTTACGTTCCACGCGTGCCGACACACCCTTGCCTCATAATTTGACGGATCACATCCGGTGATACATCAGATTTAAGAAGTTATTACACCCTATATTAAATTACGCTCATGATTAATGATTTGTTTTACTGTTTGAAACTAGTGTAAAATGGCCTAAGGCCTTAAAAAGTTCATGCGCGAGGTTCATGTTTTTGGATAAATAAATGGGAAATCTATTAGTTTGGATCGTCACTGGGCACTTTGGACCTTTTTACACACTATTAACAGTGCGACGAAACGAGCATAGTGTCATAAAATTTTCATTAAACTTCGTTAATAATTGCGATTTTCACTTGTTACTGTGTTTACGTTGGCCCTGAAAGTTTCTGTCAATCTCAAATTCTAATACTTATTATTCAACTAGACTTCCTTTGTAATTTGAATGAAGATAATTAAGCATTTAATAAGTATTTTAGCAATCATATTCATCTGTGTCGGATTAATGTAGTCTTAACCTATTTGTTAAGACTGGATCAGGGGCCGTAATAGGACCTCTTATTTTCAGACAGTTTCTGACTGGCAAACTCATATTGAACCATAATTAACCATGGCTAGTTATTGCGATCATAATATGAATTTGCCAGTTAGTTCAATTCACGGCGTAAACTGTCTGGAAATAAGAGGTCATAATACGGCCCCAGAGCTCCTGCATAAAGTTCCATCACCCTTTACCTTATAAATAATTGGAGACAAGTTATCTAATGTTGCGACACTAGTCTTTAATCTACTGATAATAAATCTTCAGATAAGACGAATTAAGCATTAAACAAAGATTACGTGAACTTTCCTTCATATATTATGCAATAAATTTCATTTTGGAAATTAACGAGTTTATAACGGATGTAAAAAGCGATTTATTCGTTATGTGCAAGGGAAAAGCTTGAGAAAATAATGTTGAAATTCCAGTTTAAATTGCTTGTGTAATCATTAAATATCTTATCTAATGTATATAATCTTAAAGAAAACACAAAGGTCAATATTTAAATACTTAGATCATAATAATATCATTTCTTTTAAGGACCTGAGACGAAAATCGAACCTGCGACCATCGCTACAGTAGGTACTCTTTGACTTTCTCATCAATCATCAAGTTGTACGGCAGCCGGTTATTATCATTTTTATTCTTAATTTCATTTTAAAACCAGTCTTCAAAATATTTCTCTCAAAAAACTCGGTATGTATGAAACAATTGAAATTGATAATGGCGTAAAAATCAATCGTCGTGAAGGTAGCGCAAATAGCGCACATATTTGTCTCTGTCCTTATTTGTACATATTCGCTATGCTTACAATCATATTTTTCTATGCAAATATCCTGCGATGGTTTGTTAAATTTCTAATATTCTCAAAAATGAACTTATAATAATTCACGATTATAGTCGAATTCTATATGGCTATTGCTAATTGCTATGGCTTATTCTAACTTCAGCTCGAATGTTATAATGAAACAGAAACCTTACATTACAAGAAATAGACTCCATTATCTGTCCAATAAACCAGTAACTTCCTAACAAGTAAACATAGTTTTTCCTTAGTTTTTGTATTCGAAAACGTACTTCACGTGATTATCGTATATTCCCATTTTTATTAGGCTCAAGTATACCCATACGTTGTAGTAATGTTCGTTGCGGTTATGAGCGAAGTTTTGCCAAATAGGACGAGTAAAATGGAAATGTTCGGATACCTCTGAGCTTCCATAGGAACCGTTCCTATTGTCCCGTGGAATCTCTCATAAGTTTATCTGAATGGCTGGCTATTGTTCTGAAATAAATTGAAATTTTTTAAAGCACTAACTAGCGCTCGTGCTTTGCTTTTCAAGTGATTCTGTTCAAAATATTTATTCTAAAAAAGGAAATTGTTTTTCATTTATTTATTTTTACTTATTATTATCAAAGAGTTGATGCTGAGACTGACTGCTGAGATAGTAGTGAATGTAAATTTTTAACATGAGGGAATTTTAGAACTTGTATTCAAATTAAGTGCATTATTTTCTTCAAATTAAATGCTCTTTTAAGTGCTCCTTATAATTTCTGATCATCTTTGGTTCCTCTCTTATTATAGGAAAAGGGATATCATATGTAGGTATAATATGAAAGAAGAGAGCATATTCCTTCTTGAAAGGCCGGCAACATACTCACAATGTCTGGCACTGTGGGTGCATATGGGCGACGTGGAGCACTTACCACCAGCACAGAATAATAACTAGTAGCCACCAGGTGACGCGTCTGCTCTGTTGCCTCCTCTTGCATAAAAAAAATTCTTAGGCATTTTTCATCATGTCTACGCGATATACCATGACATCTTTTCTATTAAGCTTCCCAATTACAATATCTACGCTTTCCACGTATTCTATTGAATTATCGTACACTTAGAAATATCCAGAAGGCTCTTAGTGAATCGAATCGAGAGTCTAGACTAGCAATTTTTGATTTGTGAACGCATACAGAATGAGTAGGATCCAAATTCTATTTACAGTAGATATCTGTATCAGGCAGACTGTTTGCGCAGCGGATATAATAACGAAGTATTGGTCTCCATCTGTTCCTATGCCTGGATTTAGATACCCAGGTTATAGGATGTCGCGTATTGATTGAAAGTGACTCGTTCAGTGATTATCATAAGCATAGAAGACCTGGCTTCTTTTGTATGTTTGAATTGCACTAATACCAGGAACTACGGGTCTAATTGGAAAAAATAAATCAGATAAGTAGCCCATTTATCGAGGCTATGAGCTATTTATTATATTAGGAGCGGAACAATGCAAGAAAAACCGCGGGAGACAGTTAAAAGTTCCAATGATTCCAATTTTATGGCAAAAATATATCACAAACTTGTAGTCATAATTTTACTGTTTTGCTGTTTTAGTCCACATTCGACTCTCTAAAGTTTTCATCAATAAAAAATTATAGATTTAAAATAAAATATTAATAAAAAACGCATTATCTCAAGCCTTGAACCTCAATTGACAATGTAATACGATTTGAAAGTGCGATAACTTGGTTTTGGGACAGAAATATTGTACTTATATTACCTTCAGCAAGCAATACGTCTTCTTCAGCAGTCTACAAGTCTAGATAGATACATATACAAGTCTAGGTAAGCTGCTTTTGAGCTTTCCAAGACAGTATTGTCAAACAATTTGTTCAAGTGTAAAGTTTGGTGTGTCAGTTTCAGGATGTGTTTTTGTAGTTAGGGTAGCGTTAAGCTACTATTATGTATTCTGTGGTTAGGATTTACATACTAAAAACAAACTCACAAATTATTATATTAGTGTACAATTTAGCTCTATCTCATATTCTCTTTCATATTCAAAGAGACTGGTCGAGGTCCTTTGCTAAAAAAATATGAATTAACAAAATTTGTATTGTCAGATTCGTCAGATTATATTTGAATAGTAGTTTTATATCGACAAATTTAAATCTACGACAAAAGACGTGGTGATTCAAACAAATGTTACGAATCACAATTTTTCAAAATTTTACAATTACGCCAAATAGATTATAATCTTACGGTTTTTACAATCTTACAGTGACATAAACAAACAATATCGTGTCATCCAGCCCACATTATGTAGATATATGTATTATTGTAATTAAAACTCGTTTACAGTCTACTTGCATCACTGCCCCTGATTTGTTCTTGAATAATTATATACTACTTTATATGATTTGTTTCTAAGACATATAATACACACATAAGTTAGATCCATCAGAGTAAAGATAAGTATATAAAAGTTAAATTCATACTACCGAACTATATTTATACATATTATATTTATACTACTGTAAATTAATTGCGTTACGTGCAAAACTACGGCTCTATCGATGTACAAACATTTAAAAAACATGCATTACAAATAGAAACCTCCATTGTTTTGAAACTTCTGTTATAATAAATTTGAATCGTTAACAATTACAAATAAACACCATTTAAAATCCGTTAAAATAACTAAAATCATACACAATGAAATACTTTAAACTAAATTTAATTGCAAATAAACGAAATTATAGTTTATTAAATGACTACACTGTCGCATTGTGAAATATTATTAAGTTCATTATAATTTGAATATAACAGGACAATACAAAATAATAATATATTCCGCAGTAAGCGATGTTAGCTGAACAATTTAATGCAGTAGTTTATTGTGTAGCTGCTAAATCAGCGATTTAATTCGCTATAAATTTAAACTATAAATTATTTAATTAATAGAGTATAATAAGACCTGATAAATATTGCAGTTTTCTCGTAGGTAACTGTATGTAGAGCAATTCAATCGTATGAGATTGGTACTTTGTATGAAAAGAAAACGAATTGCTTAGTTGTTTTTTCAACATACGCAGGTGAAGATGGTTGCTCAGACAAATTGTAAAAATTGTTTTCATTTATTGCTAATTTGAATTGCTTTTATATTTTTTTGTCCTGCAGGTATTTTACGTTTAAAAATTTATCATAAAATCAAAAACAAGTCTATTAAATTAATATACTGTGCATAAAATATATATACAATAAACTATCGTCGTTGGCAGGATATTTATAACAGCAATAAATAACGTAAATTTCGTAGCCTTAGCCAAAGACTTATTTAGGCTAAGTAGAGCGTAAGGACGAGAATTGCATCCGTGCTGTTGTCAGCCCATTTCAAGTAGGTCAAACCCTCCCGCTGAATGTTTAAAAAGGTTTTTCTATTCAAAAAATCCTAGACATTCCTGAAAATGTTAAAGTTTTACACATAAAGTTAGCGTCTAATTGACCGTGTTTCGCAACGTTTAAATGAGATTTTGCTTTTCTATTTTCACAGGCGTTACATTTTATTCAATGCTAGGCCAACTGAATATAATATGTTCCTGTGAACGGTTAAATAGAACAACAATAATGCATTATAAAATTCTTGTAGATATCTTAATATATATAAATCTCGTGTCACAATGTTTGTCCTCAATGGACTCCTAAACCACTTACCCGATTATAATAAAATTCGCACACCATGTGCAGTTCGATCCAACTTGAAACCAATTATGTAGTCATTTTGTTTCAAATGGTTTACTGCATGCCAAACAGTTTGGTTTTACAAGAGGGCGCTCTACCACTGATGCTGGAATAGCTCTTTTGTCACATATACAGGGTGTAATCGTTAAGTGTGCACAGGCGATTATTCCGTAACTATTACAGATATCAAAAAACTTTAAACTGATATCGAAAGTATTTAACCTAATGAGTAAAATGGCCATAATAAATTTTTAAAAATAAAACGAGAAATATCTAAAAAATTAACTTGAAACCCTCCCATACATTTAGTATGAGATACGAATATCCCATGTACATGGGTTGATCCAAAAGTAATGATAATCAATATTAAACAAGGTCATTACAGTTATAATAATTATGTAGTTCTCTAGATAGTCTTCTAACTAGAAAATATACTTCAATATTTTTTTTCCTAAACTTAAAAAAAAAAACTTTGACTTCATCCACAAAAACCCCTCCACGCGGCCATCACTTCGCTGTCGTCTTAAAATAATTTATTGCTAAGAAAGTGTTTCTTGTGCCGAGGAAAGAGATAAAAGTAAATAGGAGCTAGATCTAAAAAATAGGGTAGGTGTTCAAGCATTTGGAATGCCGATTTTTGAATGGCAGCCATCGCAACTGACGCTTTGTGATCTGGTGCGTTGTCTTGGTGAAACAGCGTTCAGGTCCGCAGTTTGCCATGTCTCTTTTCCTTACTAACCTACCGCAATCTTTTAATTTGGTCTGTTTAGTAAGAGCCCAATAAAGTGGCTACCTTTTTAAAATATTCCACCATAATTATTCCTTCAGCGTCCCAAAAAACTACCGCTTTAATCTAACCTACTGATTTTCACTTTGAATTTCTTCATCGTCACTTTGGAAGCTCGCATCCAGATTGTTTTTTGGTTTCAGCATAAACATGGTGAACTCGGGTAACGTCCATGATCACAAAACGTGACAAAAAATTATCCTGATATCATTAAAAATTTAGAAATTTACCCTCTACATGTCGAATCGTTGTTTCTTCTTTTCGTCGGGAAACATTCTGGCACGCACGGTTCACATTCATATTGTTATTTTATATCTTTATTTTGTATCAACAATATCACTCATATATGAACTATTTAGTAGCGACATGTAGCAAGAAGTATGTTAGGTTTAGATATGTTCGGTTTTTAAAATATAGTTGTTTTTGGTTCTTCTCTGTCATCAAGCGTTTTATTTTATTAGAGGTTATGGGCCCAGATATTTTAGTTGAAAATGACGACGAATTATCTTGTTAGTGTGCCTAAATTGAAAGGACGTGAAAACTACAGCGAATGGGCTTTTGCGGCTGAGAATTTTCTGGTGCTGGAGGGATTGTCTGATTGCATCAAGTCGGAGACTGTACCAGCAGAAATAGGAGCAGCAGGTGACGCGAAAACCAGAGCTAAGCTGATCATGACAATAGATTCGTCGCTTTATGTGCATATAAAAAGTGTACAAACGACACATGAGCTGTGGAAGAAATTGAAGAACCTATTTGATGACTCAGGATTCACGAGAAGAATCAGTTTGCTGAGGAGTTTGATTTCAATACGACTCGAAAATAGTGCTTCAATGACTTCGTACGTGACACAAATTATTGAAACAAGCCAAAAATTAAGCGGTACGGGCTTTAATATCAATGATGAGTGGGTCGCATCGCTTTTGTTAGCGGGATTAACAGAAAAATATTCCCCTATGATAATGGCGATTGAACATTGCGGCATACCATTGACATCAGACGCCATTAAAACAAAATTATTGGACATGGAAGAAAGCGGAAATGGCAAAGACAGTAGCGCTTCCAATTCCAGTGGAGCATTTGCGAGTTATAAGATGAAACGGAATGTTGGTAACACTGAACAGATGTCAAACTTGTCAAAGTCAAAACCAAAAGTCATTAGATGCTACAAATGTAAACAAACAGGACATTACCGCAATCAGTGTACTTTTTCGGACAAAAATGCGTCGAATACAAATAAAAATGAACGCACAAGAAGTAACGCGTTTAGCGCCGTGTTCCTGAATGGTGAATTTTGTAAAAGTGACTGGTATATTGACTCCGGGGCGAGTGTTCATCTTACCGCGAACGAAGAATGGTTGTCAAATGTGTCGCGAGATGTTATGATTAAAGAAATTGTCGTGGCAAATAAAGATAAAATACCAGTAATATGTACTGGAGATGTGCAGATTACGACAAAGACGCATGCCTGTGAATACGATATTACAGTGGAAGGTGTATTATGCGTGCCGAAGTTGACTACAAATCTGTTGTCTGTTAGTCAACTTATATCAAAAGGAAACAAAGTTTCATTCAATAATAATGGATGTCAGATATTCAACCAAGCAGGAGTATTAGTGGCTACAGCGAGTCTGTTGAATGGTGTGTATAAACTAAACATGCCTGAGTGTTGTTCATCGGCTGCAGTGATGGTGTCCAGTGAAGTTTGGCATCGACGTCTAGGTCATGTCAACAGCCAGTATTTGAACAAGATGCAAGATGCTGTACAGGGATTGACACTTGATAGAAAGACTGATATATCAAAGTCATCATGTGTTGCATGCTGTGAGGGGAAGCAGAGCCGCTTACCTTTTCCCAAAGAAGGTAACAGAAGTACTGAGTTGCTACATATTGTGCATACTGATCTTTGCGGACCAATGGAAAACCTATCTCTAGGTGGTTCTAGATACTTTATGCTGTTCATAGACGATTTTAGTCGTATGACATACATTTATTTTTTGAAAAGTAAAGATGAGGCATTAACATGTTTTCAACAGTATAAAGCAGAGGTTGAGAATCAACTTAATTGCAGCATAAAGATCTTGAGAAGTGACAACGGGACAGAATTCTGCAACAGTAAGTTTGACAATTTTTTGAAGTCGCATGGGATCGTACATCACAAAACGAACCCATACACTCCCGAGCAGAATGGCCTCTCGGAACGATACAATCGGACTGTCGTTGAGAAAGCCAAGTGTCTACTGTTTGATGCAGGTCTCGAGAAAAGGTTTTGGGCAGAGGCGGCACACACAGCAGTGTACTTACAGAACAGGACTGTGACTGCATCATTAAATTATAAAACTCCTTTCGAGATATGGACAGGCAGAAAGCCTGATGTAAGTCATCTTCGTGTTTTCGGTAGTACAGTCATGGTACATGTGCCGAAACAAAAGAGATTAAAGTGGGACAGAAAGTCTGATAAATGTATTCTTGTCGGCTATTCCAATGAGGTCAAAGGGTACAGAATTTACAACCCGAAGACTAATGTCATTACTACCAGTCGAGATGTTATAGTGTTGGAGAAGATGGAGACAGAGAGTGATCTGAAGGTACAGGAAAATTGTTCAGATGAAGTGAATATGGTTCCAGTGGAGGAAAAAGACTTGACACCTCAGGAAGATTCACTTGAACAATCAGAGAGCTCGAACACAGATGACAGCAGTGAACTATATGTACCTTGTGAAGAAGACACATTAGATAGCTCTGAGTCTGGTACAACAGACAGTGAAGACTCCATTATATTAAACAACGTCAACATAATATCTGGTCCCCGGCGTAGGCAGCAGCCAGACAGATATGGATTTGCAAGTGCTTGTATAAAAGATGACAACATGTTCATGGATGAGATATCCTTGCAGGAAGCTTTGGAAGGTCCAGAGAAAAAACATTGGTTAGCGGCAGTACAGGATGAGCTACAGTCATTCGAGAATCATAGTGCATGGGAACTCGTAGATGTACCAAAAGATGGTACTATAGTGCAGTGCAAGTGGGTGTTACGAAAAAAGTACGATAGTGAAAACAATGTGCGTTATCGTGCTCGTTTGGTCGCAAAGGGCTTCACCCAAAAATATGGTGTAGATTACACAGAAACATTTTCGCCTGTAGTGAGACATACAACCCTTCGACTATTATTTGCATTGTCTGTAAAGTTAGGTATGGATGTTCACCATTTAGATGTCAAGACTGCTTTCTTGAATGGTGATTTAGAGGAAACCATTTACATGAAAATACCAGATTGTTATAATAGTAGTAGTTCAGATCATAAAGTATTGAAACTTAAAAAGGCCATTTATGGACTTAAGCAAGCCTCTAGAGCTTGGAATAAAAAGGTTGATAATTGTTTGATCAATAATGGTTACAAAAGATATTATAATATTATTATATTATTCTTTTATTCAATAAAGATAAAGGATATGTAACTTTGAGTCAGGAAGCTTATATTGATCAACTTTTAAGCAGATTTAATTTAAGTGATTGTAAGACTGTTGATACTCCGATGGAGGTCAAATTAAATGTAAATAAAGGTCCAGTAGGGGCAAATAGTCATGTTCCCTATCAACAACTAATTGGTAGTTTGATGTACTTGTCAGTCTTAACTAGGCCAGATATTAGTTACATTCATTCCAAGACATAATTTAGCTTCACCTAAGTCCTTAATGCTGAAATTATTAGATAAAAAAATGTTGATATGATTTTTTTGTGATTACTTAGTGAATACATGAGCAAGCAAAAAACATTTATTTTATATTTTTATGTGCACAGGAAATACCCAATTATCATTACTTTTGGATCAACCTAGTACATTTAATATGAAAGATTTTAGCTTTTTCTTTCTTTTTTTGGTTTTCTGCTTTAATTACTTCGCAAATTTGAAGGGAAGTTCATTTAGAAACTGTAAATAGAGCTCCTCATTGTATTGCACAATGAGGACATCACTTCGAAAATCTGCTATGAATACAAAATGTATGGGAAATAAAATGTATGGGAGCGTTTAATGTTACATTTTTGGATATTTCTCGTTTTATTTTTAAAAATTTATTATGGCCATTTTACTCATTAGGTTAAGTACTTTCGATATCAGTTTAAAGTTTTTTGGTATCTGCAATAGTTACGGAATAATCGCTTGTGCACACTTAACGATTACACCCTGTATATAAAGCATGGGAAAATTCAAAGAATGCTTTGGGGATATTCTGCGACCTTTCTAAGGCTTTCGACTGTGTAGAACATTCCACTCTATTACGGAAACTAAATTTTTATGGTATCAAAGGTTTATCTCAGGACCTCATAGCTTCATATCTTCAGAACAGGGTACAGACCGTTGTTGTTAATGGAGAGAAATCTTGCGGTGCGCCGATTAACATTGGTGTTCCGCAGGGATCTATCTTAGGACCGTTTTTGTTCTTAGTGTATATTAATGACCTACCTTATTATTTGCAGGATATGTGTGAAATAGTATTGTTTGCAGATGATACCTCAATAATATTTAATGTGGATAGATATGACACAAATGTTGACGAAGTAAACTCTGCTCTTTTACGCATATCTAATTGGTTTAATGCTAATAATTTATTATTGAATGCAAAAAAAACAAATTGTGTAGAGTTTATCCTTCCAAATGTAAAAAAGGTCAAAAGGGATATCATTTTAAACGGGGAAGTATTATACCCTGTCGAGTCTACTGTTTTTCTTGGTTTGACACTAGATGAGAAGCTACAATGGGGGACCCATGTTGCCACCACCGCTGCTAAGCTCAGCTCAGCTGCATATGCAGTTCGAAGAATAAGGCATCTCACCGATGAAGATACGGCTAGATTGGTTTATTTTAGCTACTTTCATAGCATTATGTCCTATGGAATTCTGCTATGGGGCAGGGCTGCAGATATAGAAACTATATTTATATTACAGAAAAGAGCCATACGCTCTATATATAATTTACGTGCTCGGGACTCACTAAGAGATCTCTTTAAGAATATTGGTATCCTCACTGTACCATCACAGTATATATTTAATAATGTTTTACATGTACACAAAAACGCGGACTTACACACAAAAGTAGGAGATAGACACTGTTATGGCACAAGGAATAGAAATAAAATTGAAATGCCATTTTATAGGTTAGCTAAAGTTAAAAATTCATTTATGGGCCAAGGTATACGTTTTTACAATAGAATTCCTCATAGTATTAAAGAGTTTAGTAGTGTTAAATTTAAAACTTATTTAAAAAATGTATTAGTTCAGAGAGCCTACTACAGCATTAAGGAATATATTATGGAAGATGAAAATCCATGGAGGGTTGTCGCGTAAGAATAACAGGACAGTTCTTTGGCATATTATGATAATATATAATACTAGCGGCCCGCCCCGGCTTCGCCCGTGGTACATATGAAAAATAGATGTTGGCCGATTCTCAGACTTACCCGATATGCACAGAAAATTTCATGAGAATCGGTCCACCCGTTTCGGAGGAGTATGCAGACTAACATTGTGACACGAGAATTTTATATATAAGAGATTATGTAGTTAGATGTAAGTAACATGTAATGTAAAATTATATTGTATATGGACATGACTTTAAAAGAGCAACTATGGAGTTTCTTGCCGGTTCTTCTCCATAGATACTGCTTTCCAAATCGGTGGTAAATTTAAAGAATGTAATGACGATTCAAAAGTGCTTCTGGAAGAAGTCTAATTGAATAAATAAATGTTTGAGTTTGAAATGTTTGAGTTTGTTTGAGTTTGAGTTTGAGAGATAGGATAGTTTTTATGAAAAAAAACGTAAACATGTAGGTACCACCGGCGAAGCCGGGGCGAACCGCTAGTTGTTTATAATAAGTAATTGTATAAACGTATATAATAAAAAAGCATAATACAAAAAATACTGCTTAAATTAAATAGCACAATATCCTTTAAACGTTTTAAAATATATTAGTCCATTATTTTAGTAGGCGTTCTCGTTTCACTTATTAGAGCGTGAAAATATATTCACAAAGGTAAAACAGCGTTTATTTTTACTTTACAATGCAGTCTGTTTAGTTTATTAATGTGGAACTGGCCCTAACAGTATAAATGGTCAACAAGGTATGTTTGCTCGTCCATCCAATCATGATAATGCAAACGCCCGTAGAATGCTATAAATAAATCATTGCCTCCGACTAGTTTCTGTGATCTGTGCCTCCGACGATCCCGGCTACTTTATACGAAATATATTGACTTAAGGTCTATTAAATGTCTGTTTACTTTTGTATCATGTGCTTCCATCATCGAATATTGTCATTTTCTTATAACTTTATTTGAAGGTAACTTACCTTTTATGGGACAAAAATTGTAACAACGTGCATGGAATTAAATTACTAATATGACTGAGATCTAGCCTGTAAATAAATTATTATCAATATAACTGAGATCTAGATATTATATATCATAATAAATATATTTTTGAATAATGTTACTTCAAGTCTACTCCACGGTCTTGACTTAAAATTAGTCTAACAATTGCCTAGTTTTTCATCCGGAATCGTTAATTTAGTTTTTAAACAGGAAATTTTAACGGAAATCAGAAAACGACCTTAACTTGTTATATAAACAGTGTTCAGTCTAGAATTATGAAGATTATCAACTTATAAAGGCATTAAAATATAAATGTATGCTGATATAATGGTGTTTTACTTTTTCTTGCAAAATTTACTAAACCGATTTCGCTGAAATTTAATATGAAGATAGCTGATAGATACTGGAATAATGTACTGTAACAGCCATTGCACAAGTATAAATTTTCAGCACTAGAAAAGTCGTTTAAATTTAGGTTAGTTAGGACGAGATAAGTTCTTAATTTCATCTGTATTAGTGTCAAAATATTATTTCTACGGGGTCAAAGTTTAGATCACGAATTGAGATTTGTGAAAAGATTATTTATATAGTTAGATCAAGTTGGTAGTTCTATAAAACCTAGTTCGAAAAATGTCTCCATGGTGTACAGAAGACTGATCACCTACCAGCTAAATGAAAATCGATCAGCGGAACAGATGAAAAATGTGCCCAATACGTACCCCGCAAGGGGATCTGGGACTCAATTCTAATCTTAAAGTACCTAGGTAGTTTACAAAGTGACTAGAAAGCTTTTGTAGAACTAAAATTTTCTTAACTAAAACATACTGCTTGCTAATACAACTAAATTTTGCTAGATTTATTTATTTTATTTATTTTAATTCTTTATTTAACACACACATAGGTACAGAAGATAAGAAGAAGAAAAGAGAAAAACATATAAGATAGGTACACATGTTAAATAGGCGGCCTTATCGCTTTCAAGCGATCTCTTCCAGGCAACCTTTGGATAGGATTAGATTTAAGTAATAGAATGAGATAGGTGGTGTTTAAGTTAAATAAAATTAAAAAGACAACAGACAAAAAAAAATGATATAGGTAGAAATAATGACAGAAAAAATAAATAAAATAAAAATAAATATAATTTAAAATGATATACATATGTAATATATAATAATACGAAAATAATGACTATAATACACATACATACATTCATACATACATACATACATGCAAATATATAAATAAATATACATATAGATATATAAATATATACGTCAAATATTATAGCTGATTAAAGAAATGGTCAAATATTTGTTTTTTAAATATGTTTAGTGATTGAGCGCGTCTTATGCTTATTGGAAGAGCATTCCACAAGAGTATAGCTTGCACATGAAACGAGTTATGGTAAAATTTGGTCTTGTGAGGTGGAATTTTTAAAAGTAAATTTTCCGAGCAGCGCAGAATATTAAAGTCGGTGCTCTCTCGAAATTGGAATTTTTCCTTTAGGTAGCCGGGAGTTTTAGGATTAAACAGGACACGGTATAGGAGTTGGAGAAGGTGGGTGTTCCGACGCTGACGTATTGGTAGCCACTTGAGCTTTGTCCTGTATTGCGAGACGTGGTCATACTTGCGCAAGCCAAAAATGAAGCGTATGCAAACATTTTGGAGTCGCTCAAGTTTGTCCAACTGGATTTCGGTCAGGTCGGGATAACAGACATCGGCATAATCGAGGATGGGAAGGAGGAGGGATTGTGCAAGAGAAGTTCTGGTTGAGATGGGCAAGAAGTTGCGGATTCTCATGAGTGAATGAGATGAGGCAAAGATTTTCTTGTTAAGCTCATTTATTTGCGGTTGCCAAGATAGTGTTCGGTCAATAGTGATGCCTAAGCTTTTAATGCTATCGCTGAATGGGATTATGGTACCGTCCACAGTAATAGGGGGTAAACTAGACCAGCCTACCCTTGATATGAATGAAGAACTGCCGATAAGAATAGTTTTGGTCTTAGTAGGGTTAACTACCAAGCCATGAGATCTACTCCAATTCATGATCAAGGACAGGTCGTTATTTGTGGTTGCTATGGCAGACGGTAAATTCTCGAACGTGGACATTGTGTAGATTTGGAGATCATCTGCATACATGTGAGAGAAGGAAGTAAGAGAAAGAGAGATGGAGTTGATAAATATAGAGAAGAGAAGAGGAGAGAGGACGCCACCTTGTGGAACGCCAGCAGTGATGTCAGACCAGCTAGAAAATACTTTGTCAATTTTAATCCTTTGCTGGCGTCCCAACAAGTAACTTTTGAACCATACAATTACCGATGGAGATATGTTAATTGAGCGTAGCAGTCCCAAAAGGATGTCAAAATCTACGGTATTGAAAGCATTACTGAAGTCCAGTAACGTGAGAATGGTGAGCTGCTTATCATCCAATGCTGACCGTATATCGTCGGTGACCTTGGTGAGAGCAGTAGCCGTACTATGTCCGGGACGGAAGCCGGATTGGAAGGTATTTAGAATATTGTTTTTATTAAGGAAATAGCTTAATTGTTCATGAACTAACCGTTCGAGAACTTTGGATAGGAACGGAAGGATGGATATAGGACGATAGTCGGAAAAGGAAGTAGGGTTTGGCTTTTTCGGCAATGGAACGACATGGGCGTCTTTCCAGGCATTAGGAAATATTCCGTTGCTGATGGAGGAGTTGAATATGTGGGTTAAGACGGGAGCAAGGATATCTAGGATAGGAAGGATCATATTACGACCGATGCTATCACTACCGACGGCTTTGGATGAAATCGATGATATGCTCTTCTTAACACCACATACGGTGAATTGTTTGAAAGTGAACGGTTGATATTGAGGAGTCGGACAAGATGAAAGATTATTCAATGTGCGTGACTTAAGTTCTGGATTAAATACAAGAGAATTATGGGTAAAGTGGTTGTTCATTAAATCAATGTTAGTGTTAGGAGGGAGAGATAGTTGCTGCTGTTTGCCAACTCCTAAGGACTTAAGAAATTTCCAAATCTTAGCTGGGTCGCCGTTCTCGACCGAATTGGAAACGTGGCGTCGCTGAGCATCTCTACACAAAGTATTGCAGTGATTCCGTATCCTATTGTATTTCTCCCTGTTAGCCGGTGAGTTGTTCGATTTCAATTTGGATTTCGCCCTATTTTTTGAGTTAATAGCCGCCTTGATTTCTTTAGTCAACCATGGTGCCGGTAGTTGTTTAATTCTTACAGGTTTAATAGGAGCATGAATATCATATAATTGCGTTAGTAACGAATTAAACACAGTGACCATATCGTTGACGTCACTTGCACCATACACCTGCCCCCAGTCCAGCTTTTCAGCGTCATCCGCCAGACGATTCAAGTCCATATCACCAAAACTTCTCTGCATGAGGATTTGGGGTTTTATTTTAGGGGATCGCAACTTGTAGGAAAGGAAAAGGAGGTCGTGGTAAGAGAAAGCCTCGGCTGGTAACTGCCCGTGCTTGCCCACAAGATCAGTATTAGAAACAAGGATAAGGTCTAGAAGTGATGGAGAACAGTTTGGGAAGAAATGAGTAGGGTTGAGTGGAAGAACATGTAGATTGAACGAGTCAGCAGTAGAGAGTAGTCTTTTGGAACGAACATCATCCTTGAGCAAGCAAGTATTGAAGTCGCCCATAAGAACAATATGACTGTACGATGGTATATATTTCTCTAAAAGCTGATCGAAGGAGGAAAAATAGTCTACGTGACAGGAGGGACTGTAAAGGACACCGAGGAGCAATTTGGTATGGGATAGGGAAATCTCGATAAGGAGGTGCTCAGCCGCATCGGAGGGAGGTGGTTGGGACGAGCAGTTAAGAATGGAGAATGGAATATGAGATCGAAGGTAAATAGCAACCCCACCGCCTGTCCTACCGATGCGATCATTGCGAAGGAGTCGAAAACCAGGAATGGAATAACAGGAGGAGGGAAGGGAAGGCTTAAGCCAGGATTCGGAGACAAGGATAGCATGGATATTATTATTGGATTCGAAAGACATAAGAAAATCGGGATAGTGCGCTGGAATGCTCTGCGCATTTACGTGAACGATGTTAAAGTTTTTTGAGCAGTCAGAGAAGTTACTTAAGAGTGTGGATTGAAGTGGAAGTGTAGAGCTATAGTAGCTATCTTCACTGCTGACAGTACTGTCAGATGAAGATATAAAAGAATGAAAGCTATCGTCATTTGACATAATTGTTAATAAAATATAGATATATATGTTTATGTATAGATAAATTATAAATGTATAGTATTATTAATCTTATATAGTAACAAAATAAATATTAATTATCTAGTGAATATACAATAAATTATAAAAATAATATATATATAATAAAAATATAAATAATAAAAAAATAAAAATAAAAATATGATACAAAATTTATTCAAATAACCAAAAAAATAAAAATATGTATGCAGGCATAACCTCTACCCAAAAGTTACCTTACGTACAAGATTACGGTAATTTACAGTGTTTTATAATTTTGTACACAACACATTTCAACGGCCAAAAGACTAGTATTCAAACATGAAATAGGCAATCTTTGTGATGGCAATTGCAACATTTGACATGTGACAAAATATGTCAACCAAAGAGTATAATATGTCAACTGAACTAAGAGATATAACTAGTAAACAACAAACAATATACAAGGACACCTACTTAATAAACAAGTCAAAAATTAAAGGTTAACTGGGAATCGACATAATACAAAAAGTAAAGTTATAAAGTGATAGCTAATCGATATAATCTGAAACGTTGCTTCAAGTTGTATATATTAAAAAAAGTAACATAACTGAAGGAAAAGTTGAAAACAAATTAGGATAAATTATGTACTAAGTGCTTACTTATATAAATGTATATATAGCCACAAAATAAATATAGAAAATAAAAGAAAGTATATTCTAGATAACAAGATAGTTATAACATATAAGGGAAAAGGATTCTTACTACTTCTTGACTACTCTTCTTGATCTTGAAGCGAATTTACTGTCCTTCAGAGAAGTGGCTGGATTTGGTGCTGATGGGACCTTGCCTGTAGGCTGTTGTTGTACTGCTGCAGCATTGCTTGTACACCCAGATATGTCATCCAAGTCAGAAATTGTAGTTATATGGTGGCGAGTACCATCTGGTCCGAGCAAGAAGATATTGCCATCACGGGTCCAGCACTTTTCAACGCCAAACCTCTTGCGAGCAGCCACAAATACTGCATGTCTTTGCTTAGTCAAGAATTCTGAGAGTGTGGTACCGGAACCTTTTAATTCTTTTTTAGCTGACCAAACCTTGCGCTTAAGAGAGACATCATGAAATTCTACAACTATGGGACGGGGTTGATCGCCTTTAGCACGGCCCATACGATGACATCTGCTAAAAGAATTGACTGAGATGTTAGGTATATTCATACTGTCTGTTAAGATACCGGCAACTGCAGTATTAACTCTCTCATTCTTCTCCTCCGTCACTCCATGAATCAGAAGAATTTTATTCCTGCTACGCATCTCCTGTTGATCTACGAGCTTACTCAGGAGGATAACCTCAGACTGTAGACACTGTAGTGATGTCAAGACAAATGTGCGAAAGACTGTAAAGTCAGACGCTAATTTAGAAGAGGGGCTACCCATTGGGGCTGTTGAAATTGTCTGGAGATCCTTTTGGAACTCATCCATTCTGTGGTTAAACACTTCAAACATCTGATCAATAGACTGTGTGATGGATTCCATATTAGTTTTAGTGCAGTGGCAGTGTAAATGTTGTTGTTGAGGTTATGTATATTTAACACTTTAGTTAACTACCAAGATATTAGATAGTTAGATGTTAGCAAATTATGTACATCATTCTGTAGATTACATTAAACATACAAACTTAATAATTCAATTACCTGGGTACCGATCGTTGACCTAAAGACCTTAGGCCTCATTGCATTTGCTAATAGTTTGATATAAAAAGATAATTGTAAACAAAATTGGTTTAGTTTGACAGTACCTTCATAGTCTAAGAGCCCAAATTTTTTTATAGAGGTTTTATTCAGGCATCTCAATGCCAGAGAAGAACTAATAATATCTGGTACTACCAGACATTTTTTATATAAATAAGCAGATGTTTGTCTACAGTCCTACCTGATGGAAAGAGGTGTCTCGGTCTAGTGTAGTAGAGAATATACATAATACCACAGTATTACAATATTATTTATAATACCTAGAGTAGATGTAAGACCACTTCATACAAATTGAATTTCATATTTCATACAATTGTATGGAATGTCTTAACTCGCCTCTTGAAAAAAGTTTGGTACCGTCTCTGGTGCATTCAAATATTATGTATTTGTTTGGATAAATTGTTAAAAGAAATCTCTCCGTCTATACCCTTGCTACGGTCCGTTGTCAAGGATGCTATGGTTTTTGTCAAATAAATTGGACAAATAAACAAGAACAGTGTCTTTGAGGTCAGTTGAAGTTATTCTGTACAAGCTGTTATACTGTAATAATGAATTATTTAACAAATATATTTTTAGCGGCTGTTGTTTATGGTGTTTGTGGGATATATATTGTAAAAGGTGAGTGTAATATGTCTCTGATTTTATACGACGAAATTCACGTAATGTTTTGTGTTTGTCTTAGTTTTGCTATTAAATCTATCTGTATTCAGATTAGGATGTAGCCGTAGGTATGAAGTTTGCAAAATATGATTTTTTTTCTGTTAGTAAGGTCATGGCATATACGTGGGGTAATGTAATTATGCTTTGATTTTTATGTGTTTTAATATTTTAAATACAAATACAATGAAAGGAGAATATGAATTGATATAAATTGAGCATTGAAAATTTAGCAAATTTAATGAAGATTGAAAAAATTAACAGCAAAATCAGACAATGTAGCAAAAAATTAAAGAACATTGTATGTTTATATTCCAAAGCCTATCTAAAATGATAGATTCATAACGCTATTGTTATAACGACTTTATTTAATCAACTACATATAACATAATACCACAGACTAATAATAATATACTACGTATACAAATAATACTTATTAAAAGTCGATAATCATATCTGGCAGCTTGCTCATCACTATTTGCAGCTTCCGATCCCTGCAGTACATCGCCATTATACAGGAGCTATAGGGATACGCGCGAACGTAGCCTTTCCTGAAAAAAAATATTATTTAACCTATAATTAATTTTGAAGGATCGTATGAAATACAGGATATTGTTGTCTTTTTTGTCAAGTCTTATAAGACTTATAAGTTTCTAAAAGTCTCGCCGGTTGTCTTTTTTTTTTGTTGTCTTTTATAAGTTATAACGTTTCTATAAGTCTCGCCGGTTTAGTAAAATAGCCTCAGGAATACCTATTCTCTTTTGCGAAAAGTTTTTTCAAAATCGGTCAAAATGTTGCAAAATGAAAATTGTGTTTTAAGTGTCTAAAAAATAAATATTGGCTCTATGTATCGTAAGAACTCTATCAGCTCTACGTCCATACAAAAAAAATGTTAGTAGTGAATTCAAAACTGTTATTTTGGCAAAGCTATAAACAACATTACCGACAATTGGAAACTCCTTTCTTTCTTAAACCTTAATTGAAAGCAATAAAACGCACTTGCAATAACATCCCGACTTGCAGTGTGACAATCTCTCTGGTAAGACCAACACACGCTTGGCCATGTCCTGTGTTTCCCAGCACGTGTATTCTTCCGTGAATGCACATGATTTGTATACCTCATTGTAGGGACACTCTTGTTCTGTGAAATGATGGTATTAATTTCTATTCTATACCTTACTAGCTGCGCCACGCGGATTCACCCGCATTGCTCTGCTCCTGTTGGTCTTAGCGTGATGATTAATAGCCTATAGCATTCCTCGATAAATGGGCTAATTCGAACATCGAAAGAATTTTTCAAATCGGATCAGTAATTCCTGAGATAAGCGCGTTCAAATAAACAAAATCTTCATCTTTATAATATTAAGTATAGAATACGATATTATGTGGGTTAGAGCATCTTGAATGTAATATTCTTAGGTTATGAGTGAAATATGTCAATACCGTCACGTCATGGAGTAAGGCGACGATATTGGTATCTTTGAATCTTGCCAAAGAAGTTTCACTTCTGACACGTGTGCTCGGCAAACACGCTCTTTTTTATTTCAAATCTAACCACATAAATTGTCTATAATTTAACTATATGACGCTTTTGTATAATTTCAGTATAAATAGATTATAGAACTTACTGATCATAATAGTGTTTCCATAATTTATCAAACAAAACAACACAGTCGTCATGTATTCCATATCGTTTAGAATATTCTAGATCCCATTCATACAATACTCGATATACATTTTAAATTCGTACCTGCAAAATGAATACCGGAATACCATTTAAATTTTAAAGTATAACCTGTGGTATAACCTTTAATAAATCCTTGGAGAATCTTTGAGACTGTATAATATATTCTGGAAAGGTTTTAATAGGTCAAAGAATAAAATAGATTTCTTGTATTGTTTTTTTTTTATCCCGTATTACTTATGGATCCTTTATGGATAATAATTGAAAAATTATGGCATTTGGTCACACCGTTGCAACGTGAAATAACCAAACAAACAAACAAGTAAACTTTCGCATACAGTAATCGATAAAAGAAAATATTATATTATTGAAATTGACAGTAAATCAGGGCCACCTTGAATTTTAATGATGTGCATTAAAACTACATTTTAAAGCTTAATAGGGAGTAGTTACTCCCTAGTACTAGTTAGTACTAATCAATACTCTTTATTAGATGAATTTGAAACATCATTTTAATTTGATTTTAGGTAGACTTTTAAATATTATACAGACACTTATTATGTCTCACTACACATATTTGATTGTAATATAATGTTATGTTCTTGACCATTCTAATTTTCTAAGATCCTTACTTAGATTCTTGTTAGATGTTAGATAGCCCATTCATCCTTTTTGAGGATAATCTCTAAAAAGTAAAAATATTATAATTTGAATTATCGCATGAAAATCTACTGTAAAAATTTACTACTATAGCTTTTAATATATTTAACTACCAAGTACATTGAATAGTAAATAGTAATGCAAATATTAATTAACTACTCGTTAACTGTTTAATCAAGGTGTTTGATAATTATGACGATACTATAATTATTTAAGGGTGAAATGAATTCCAACACCTATGACATTATATTATACAGATGTCTTTGTAGTTTGTACTATGTGAATTACCAATTAACTAAGCAAATAATGTGATTGCAGGATTTATCACCCTATTAATTAATGAGCGTTGTAATCTGTGGTTGTAATCATTATTAGTACCTAATTTTTAAAAGGGTACTTACAGACTAGAGTCATAAATAAATTATTGAAATAGATGTATTTACTTCAAAAATGAATAAAGCGCATCACACACGGTGAAGATACTATAATATTTTATGTTAAGATTCTCTAATATAAAATATTACAGTATCTTAAGGTATCCGGTATCAGCGTTCTGACCATCATTTTTCTTTTTGTCATTGCGTACTAAGACCCCTGTAGAACCGCCATCCTGTTACAAATGACCCGAAACACTGACACAATGTTTCGGGTCATTTGTAACAGGATGGCGGTTCTACAGGGGTCTAGTTTTTAATTAATCTTCTCTATATTTTTGTATTTTCGTAGATATTTTAGACTTGCTTCCGCCCGGTCAGTTTAGAGGTGTTTTCAAACTGCTTTACCAATTTTGATGAAATTTTAATCTATATTCGGTAGGTCTGAGCATAGTTGCCGTTTTATTTTTATAACCCAAAGCGACATCTTGGCAGAACAACTTTTATTGGGTTGGATCTATATTTGGAATTATATTTTGTAGCTCTACATAGGCTCTACGCCCGCATTTTACGTGCGTTAAACGTTTACAAATTAGGTGAAAACCATATGAAAACGGAATGAAAATCGGAGCAGAAGATTTTGTGTTTATCATGAACAGACTGACATATATAGTGAAAAAATACTGCATCTTATAATATTTCTTCTAATTACAGATGAATGCCCTACAAATGAAGAATACCTTCTCTGCGGTTCAGCCTGTCCCTTCAACTGCACGGACCCTAAGGGCCCCGTGTCATGCTTCGATGATTGTGTGGAAGGATGTTTCTGCAAAGCTGGCTTTTTGAGACATGATAATGGAACGTGTGTTAACGCTGATGCGTGTATGAATGGTTAGTATTTTTTATGAGATGATAATATAAAACTACAGTAAAGGATTTAAAATGTTAAATGGTATGTGATTAATGTAAAGCCTAAGGCAATATAATACCTACCCAGTACGTAAAGCTTGGTTGCTGTTCGCTCGAAGTTTATATAGTTAGTCTATTTCAGATTCTTCATAATAGAAACTAGGAAGTAATAAAAAATTTATGTTCGTTCGTTTTGCTATGAAAATTGATAAACTCATATTCAACTTCATATTTTGTTACCGCGACGAGTGGACGTGGTGTTTTTCTTATTTCATCAAAATAATTTGTATTTTTCAGTTTAAAATCTAGATTTAATTGAAACTAGAGAATAATGTTATTTATTTGTAATTGTAATATAGGTAAATGTTCTCTTGAAACTTTACTCACCGTCTTCTAAAAACGGTGCTCAATTCGACCATATTATATTGTAGGTATGGCATTTTGATGTATGTTATAGGAAACAAGACAACCTGCGGTGTGAACGAAGAGTTCCTGTCATGTGGTTGTCAAGCCACTTGCGCAAACCCAGAGCCGGAATACTGCGGGTGTAGTGTAGGCTGCTTCTGTAAGTCTGGCTTTGTCAGAGATGAAGCTAAGAATGCGTGTGTCAAACTGGATAATTGTAGTGTTGGTAAGTATATTTTTTTAGTCACTAATAATATTATAAATGCGAAAGTTTGTGGGGATGGATGGATGTATGTTTGTTATTCTTTCACGTAAGACCTACTGAACCGATTATAATGAAATTTGGTGAGTATAGATACATGAAGACCCAGAATAAGATGTAGTACTACTACAGTGTACTTTTTATTTTGGAAATTCCACAGGAAAGGGAACTATGCGGGTTTTTTCTTTGAAAACGCGGGCGAAGCCGCGGGCGAAAATGTAGTAAGTCCATAGAGAGTAAGTCATAATCACATAGTTGATAATCTCTCTGTCTGCTTGCCATGATCTCCAAAACACATGAACGATTTGACGATTGGTTGGCATTTTATTATCTTTTTGATTATTTTTATAGGTTTATGTAGAGCTTTTTGGACTAATTATAATTTATAAGTATTTTACTAGGATCTTGCTGCAGCTCCGCCTGTGTTGTTCTGCAATAAAAACTAAAAGTAGCTTTGTAGTTTGCATCTAGTTGAGGAAATCATTTTTAAAATTGATTGAGTAATTTAAAATTTTAGACCACATCTGACACATACATACAAAAATAATCCCTTCCTATTAAGTAGGTAGATATTATTAATGTTACTACAATTATATTAGCATAATAAATTTAATTTTTTTTTCTTCCAGAACAATGTTTCAACCAGAACGAAGTATACGACATTTGCCAAGCTGCATGCGAACCAACCTGTGACGATCCAGAACCAATCTGCTCCAAAGTCTGTACCGCGGGCTGCGTGTGCGCACCCGGACTATTTAGGGATGGGATCGGCACGTGCATCAGTGTCGATAAGTGTCCCATCACTAATGCTACTAGTGCTGGGCCATTGGGGAAATATATCGATGCTATTGGACGGATATTGCATTTGTCTGTTGTTTAAGTTGTTATATAATATGTGATTGTAGTTTAAGAGATACATAAATGGTTGTAGGTCAGTGTAGGAAGGTTTTATTGAAGATGTTAGAATAAAAACTTGTTAATTTTTCTTTCATTGACATTCTCAA
>CAJQZM010039337.1:22221-55731 GCA_907164665.1 Colias nastes | reverse complement strand
CCGAAGGAAGGTTTTCTTTCTGTAGAATTAATTAAGTAAACTGTTAGGAGCGTGCGGCAAAGTCTTTGGATCCATCTTACTGGTTTCTTTGTTTATTGTCTCTTTTTATTAATAGTTGATCGCAATTGATTAACGAATTAAACGTTTATGAAGGTCTCTTCAATGTCTGATCAGGTTCTAATACTAATACTAAATATAAATTTAATCTAAATGAAATCGACCAGTGAACTATGTATTTTCGATAGTAGAACTATGTATTTTATTCATACTCTAAACTCTACAGTTCCACTTTTCTAGAAACTACATAATTATATACAACATTTTTTTTATAAAGTATTCAAAGCATAAGTAGTATTATAAAGTTTAGACATTATAAGCTCTAATTCAATGTATCTAGGGCATGTATTTCTGGAAATAGTCTTCTTTGGCTATGAATTTAATATCAGCTGATTTTGGAACCTAAATATCGGACCCAATATAAATATGTATAATAATTAATAAATTTATAAGAGCAGAATCACACCGTCTTTAATTTATGATTGAATTTTAATTTGACCCTACACATGTAAAAAGAACTAGTTGGTGCCCGTGTATTCGTCCGCGTCGAATACGTCGAAAGAGTAGATTCAGAGTGGTGAAGATTCAACCTCATTTGAAATGTTCGAATATTGTAGTATTTTTTCTACTGAATATTTTGTACCTATCTATACTTTAATCTATAAGTGTGCGAAATTTCATACTCCTCGGTCCGCGTAATTTTCGAAAAAGGGTTACAAATTTTTACTTCACATAATATCATACACTAGCTGCGCTTCGCGGTTTCACCCGCGTGGCTCTGCTCCTGTTGGTTTAAGCGTAATGATATAATATAGCCTATAGCCTTCCTCGATAAATAGGCTATCTATCACCGACAGAATTTTTCAAATCGGACCAGTAGTTCCTGAGATTAGCGCGTTCAAAAAAACACACAAACTCTTCAGCTTTATAATATTAATTAAGTATAGATAATATGTTATAACTTATAACACAGACTAATAATAATATACTACGTATACAAGTTATAATATTCGTTCTCGAGGGTTCCTCGCATTGATTAGAGCGGGAAAAATGATAAAAGCATCAATGTGAGTGGTCATTAACAATAAGATTAAGAGAGGGGATGTTTTCGCACTAATGAAACGCGGCCGCCGTCCGATTTCGGGAAAAGTACCAATTACCACCGCCATTCTGGGGTACATTTCCTGTGTAGTCTGAGAGCTGATGTGTTTATTTATATTGTTGCTTTTCGAGAAATAGCGCAAATAATTATGTTTGTATGCACATACAAATTATAATAATCAAGTTAAAACGAATAAGTATGACGATGTCTTATCAAATATGATACATAATATTATTATATTGGAAAAACCTATATATAGGTATTGAATTGTCTTTGTTTTGCTGAGGGTTTACATTCTGTTGAAAATAAAATGTTAATAGCTAATGCCACGAGAAGAAAATTGTAAATTATAAGAGTTTATTTTTTGCATTGAGTTAAGCTTGACAATAATTATAATTACACTCAATAAACATATTTTTGTACTAATCCTAAATAAATAATTATTCACTAGCTCTTAAACTAGCACAGTCTAAAACCGCTTTATTTCGGCCGCGACCATTCGATCTGCTATTTGTGGCCTCTGTTCGGTTGCGGTTACTCTGAGCCCTTTTATTTTAGCTACAGCCTCTGGATTTATGAGTATTTATTCTGTGCCCTGTGGTATTTCTCTTGCTCAATATATACGAATATGCTAGAAAATAGGTATTATTTACAATCTTTCCGTTACAAGTTTTTGAAGAATTTAATTGTCGTAACGTTCTACATATAATTTATTGAATAAAGAATAGGAAATATAGATACTTATTAAAAAATCCAAACGTAAAATCCTTTTTTTTTCATAATAATATGATCTAACCAAAACAAGAAAAATACACTAAAATAATTATTAGATTTGTCTTGTTTTAAAATTAACAGCATAAATTATATTCGAAAATTAATTAAAATAGTGAAAAATTGCTTTAGCAACGTACCTATTTACTTTTCGCGTAGTAATAAACCGGGCAAAGCCGGGGCGGAAAGCTAGTTTATATTAATTTTATCTAACAAGTAACTTATGTCACGTATTTGTTGAATTTGCGTGATTTATCTTTTTAATGAAAACGAAATTAAAATTTTGCTTGATAATTATAATGATATTCAGAAACGTATTTTTATACTATCCCTAAATAAATAATTCTTCACCAGCTCTTAAACTAGCACAGTCTCTAAAACCGCTTTATTTCGGCCGCGACCATTCGATCTGCTATTTGTGGCCTCTGTTCGGTTGCGGTTACTCTGTGCCCTTTTATTTTAGCTACAGCCTCTGGATTTATGAGCATTTAAGTCTGTGCCCTGTTGTATTTCTATCTTGCTCAATATACGAATATGCTAGAAAATAGGTATTATTTACAATCTTTCCGTTACAAGTTTTTGAAGAGTTTAATTGTTGTAACGTTCTATATATCATTTATGGGCTAAAAAATGGGAAATATACTTATATTAGATATTAAAAGAATCCAAAAGTAAAATCCTTTTTTTTTCATTATATGTACGGTCTATGATCTAACAAAAAGCAGAAAAATACTGAAAAAATAATTATTTACAAGTATTTTTTTAAGTATAATAAAACGTATAAGCTATATTCAAAAATTAAAATTACTTTGGCTATAATGTATTCACTTTTCGCGTAGTAATAACCCGTGCGAAGCCGGGGCGGAAAGCTAGTTTAAAATTTATATTTATTTTATCTATCAAGTAACTTATGTCACGTATTTGTTGAATTTGCGTGATTTATCTTTTTAATGAAAACGAAATTAAATTACTAATCTAATCCTGAAAGGGTTGGGTACCTTTTTATTACCTACATTACTATGGAAAGGAAAAAAATATGCTAAGCATGCGAAATGAGATTAGTGTTTTTTATTCATCATTTTTTTATATTTTATTATTTAGGGTACGAGTGGTCTAGAGTGTTTATATATTCTGAAAATTGTTTTCGGAATTTTTTAAACCATTTTCTTGTTTTGATAGATTCGATAGGAACTTAGAACTTCATTATAAATTGCGGATGGAATCATCCGCAATTTATAATGAAGTTCGTTATAAAATTTATAAATAAATTATTACTGATGTTATTTTATTTATTTTAAATGTGTTCAATTATATTCACCTACATAACATTACATATTTTGTTATAATGCCAGAAAATTATACCTAAATAAAAAATAATAATCTGAATATCTCTACATTTGGAAAAAAAGGTGTAAAAGTAAAATTTAAAGACTACATTTTGTATTGTATAAATAACTATTTACCTTCGACGATGCCGTAACAGTTACAAAGAAAGGGTCATAATTATTCCTGTGACGTAGTCTATCTGAACCCCCGCTCATCGGCAGAGACCCTGAAAGTAAAGAAAAACTATATTATACTTCATTTACTTGCTACTAATGTATGCAGCAGGAACTGTTTATGTTTGTTGCAATTTTTTATGTGAAGAGCAGGCAATTTAATTTTATTAAAATTTAACAAAATTTTATTAGAATATCGTTTTGAGCAATAGTTTTTCTTTGTACACTATCAATAAAAATCAGCTATAATCATAGAGTTGCTATAATATAATACTGCTATAATATATTATAAACAATCACTACATAGTATGAAACAAAGTCTCTAAGTCTCTATATAGGCCCCTATGTATGCTTAAATCTTTAAAACCAAGCAACGGATTTTGATGCGGTTTTTTAATAGATAGAGTGATTCAAGAGGAAGGTATTAGTATATTATTAGGTTTTAGACAAATCGGGCGAAGTCGCGGACGGAAAGCTAGCATATTTTACATATGGTAGTGCCATATTGGGGAAATTAGTTAAACATGTGTGTCTATGTATATCTCTGTATCTGTGTTATCTTTCGGTTTTCCCATTAACTGCCAAAGAGATAAACCGATTTAAAAACCGTTTTATTTTAATAAATATTCGAAAGTATTGATCGTTTTTTACATGGTCTGTTTGATGAAAGTAGATGCTGTAAATTCAAACATTATTAATTGTCTTTGGCAATAATATAGATTTGAATATTATACCATGATACTATGTCAGTTAACGTTAATTGTTAAAGTTAAACAATTAACTTTAACTGAACTATTTTCCACGTTATAGCAATGAAATCGGTTCATTAGCATTGATCTTACATTGCCACAAACAGACAAACACACAAAAATATACATAAAAACATAAAACACCATTATTTAACAATAACATTAAATACATACGATCATATTCAATTCCAACTTTGAAATACTTCGTTAGAAAGTTCTGAGGGGTCCCCAGAGCGAGGGTTAGCACGGACACACACAAAAACAAATGGCGGAACATCATTTCGTTAACTTGAGCTAATATTGACTGAGTAATGTGTGGTTTATCTGTTTGTTTGTGATAAGGTATTGGGATGTGTTCAGAGAGAGATTTATTTTATCGTTATATCGAAAAAGTTGGTTACGCCGTTCGTCTTTCCTTCTTATAGCATCAGTTTTCGCCAGTAAAAATCACATCAAAATTGGTAAAATCGTTTCGAAAGGTAGAATTATTGCATAAGTATAGTAATGTTTATTTTAATTTAATTATAAACATGGATAAAAAAAATTGTAGATAATGAAGTAAGATAAAAGATGAGTGACTTTTTAAATACATCGATATAAGTTTTAAAAGCGCTTGACTTGCTTATTCAGTTTTTACAATATTTTTATTAATAATTATTCTTCACATTAAATAATACTAATATTGTTGAAGATTGAATATATTTATTTGTCTAAAGATAATTGATCCAACTTGCACTAGATTTTCACGCGTTTCAAGTCAGTTATTTCAAAAATAAAAATCCAATATAAAAGATAGATTCAATATAAACACAGCGCTATATTGAACGGTAAAATAGACTTCGAAATACGTATCTCGATAGAGATGAAGATTTGAGAGTTTCGAAACACGATAAGATATTTTTGCAACCGTATTGATAATATTTCAAGGTATTCCAGGTGTTTATTGAGTCATCTATTTTATTTAGACTATTTTAAAGTATATAGTTTGAAGAAATCTATATGTAGAGACTTGTTTAGTTTATTTAAAAAAGTTTTTAGTAAAGTGAGGTAAGTGTTCTTAGAATTAATGAGTATTGGAGTTTAATATGATTTTAGGGGTAGGTATTTTAAATATCGGGATATTTGATGCTACGTTCTTATTCTTCATAAAATGAATGTATTTATACATAAAAAATTGCTTTTACTATTTGGATACAAGGATGGTAATTAAACCGTATATAAAATATAAGATAAAATATTTATTACTAGTAGTGATCGCCAGTCCCTTTCTGGGAAATAAAAATAAAATTTAGTCTCTTTTTATGTACCTATTACCTATGTACATAAAAGGGTTGACTTAGTTCATTTTAAGTTTTGGATACTGAACCCTAAGTGTTTTAATGTAAAGAAATTTTGCATCTTACACAAAATATTTTTTTTTCAGTATTGATAGAAAGTCTAGATAACTGCATTCCAAACGCTTATCTTTGATTTATTTATTGAATAAAGTAAAATCCATATTATCCATTGTATGTTTACTGCATTTTTAAATCCAAAGTATATGTAATCATTCTTATTCTTATTTATTCTAATTTCCTGTAGAGCTAAGATAATATAATTATTGTGGATGTTAATATTTATATCCAATTTACGCAAAAAATGCTCAATCGATTTCGCTGATATTTAGATTACAGAAGGATCAGGCAAGAAGGGAATGATATTCACATTTCTACGATCGACTGTATTGATACTTAAACAATATAATAACACTTACATTAACCAGTTTTACAACTCATATTTTGTCTTCTGTTTATTTTATCTATCAGTTAAAGGAACAAGAAAATAATTTGTGAAATTAGAACTAACATACATATAGTTGCATTACTTGTTATTTTATAATGTCATACAGACTACACTATTTCATACATTTTTAGCTTATAATCTCAGTTGCTTTTCGTGACTATCAACAAAAAACTTGCTGTAAATGTAAATAAAAAATGTTTCAATAATAATATTTTCCTATACAATTGTTATAATCTCGCTCAAGTAATAAATTAAACACAAATGTTTGTACATGCCATGTCCCTGTAAACAGTTTTAAGCCTCTTCCGCAAGAAATATTTAAGCTTATTAATTTTTGTTGAGTTGAAGGCTGTTAATTTAATTAATGTACGCACATGCTACTGTTACAAGTATTTAACCGTCTTTGTGCAAGAAATTAATTAATGTTTGTTATTGTTTTGACTATACTGATGTGTAATAGAATATTACACTTCTCATGGTACTTATTTCGGTAATTTTAATTTATGTTGGCGATGCGTCTTATTATATAATAAATAATACAAAAAAGATTGAAAATAATAGAACACCTTTTTTAACGTATTAATTATTTAAACAGAAAATAGTTAACTCTATAATATTATGTTGGGCATTATTTTCATTTTGATCTGTTACTTTTGATAGTAAGTACTTAAACAGAATCAAAATGCATTTATCATACATACCTATATTGTAACATTTAACTATTCTATTACCTATTTACGGTAGGAAAGAAGTATTAATTTTATTCTGTACGTTTCAAACAAAAACTGCACTGGCAACCTGCTATTGAAAATCCCTCCCCATAAATCCAAATTTTACCACAAATCCTACCATGTACAGTCCATACTCCTTTGGAATGCTCTACCAATAGAAATCAGACGTGCGAAATCGCTAAATATATTTAAAAATTTAATTTTCAATCATTTCTCCTCCCAGATAAATAGTTAGTATTATTACTGTATTTGTTTATTTTTATTTATTTTTTGTAAATTAAATGTATTATTTGTATATTTGTATTAATATATAATTATATAGATATAATATTATAATATGTATATATATACATATATATCATACATATATGTATTTTTAAATCATATTCATTATGTATATATTTATAATATAAGTAGTTATTTGGTTTAAATCTATTATAATTAAATTTTCATTACTGCACCACCTATTGTTTTTCCCCTTTTTTAATTCAAAATCCTACCCATAGGTTGCCTGGTAGAAATCGCTCAGTAGCGATAAGGCCCCGTTTTTGGCTTTATATTATATTGTCTTTTTCTTTTTGTTATATTGTCTGTTTTTATTTGGTGCTAAATAAAGTGTATTTATTATTATTAAACTAAATAAAAACTCCAAAACCTAATATACCCAAGGTTGTAATTATTTACACATAAAAGACCCCATTAATTTCAATTCTCGGAACATCGTTCTCGTAAATTCGGATCCCTTAGGCTTTGCAATGACCTAATGCCTAAAGTCGCCCTAGGGCCGTATAGTTTAAGTGAACTAGTAGTATTAGTTACTCAGTGTTGCTCGATCGATATTTAGGCTAATTGCTTATTTGAGTAAGGTTAGGTATATTGGATTTTATAGTATACTAGCGCTCCGCGGTTTCACCCGCGTGGCTTCACTTCTGTTGGTCTTACCGTGATGATATATAGCCTATAGCCTTCCTCTATAAATGGGCTATCCAACACCGAAAGAATTTTTCAAATCGGACCAGGAGTTCTTGAGATTAGCGCGTTCAAACAAACAAACAAATAAACAAACTCTTCAGCTTTATAATATTACTTAGTATAGATTCGTGTAGGTACTTGTAATTTTTATTTTGTAGCTATTTTTATTTTGTAACATTTAGAATTAGTATTTAGAAAGCTTAAGCTTTCTAAATACTAATTCTAAATGTTGTGTTAAAAATAATTATTCAAGTTAAATTTCTTAACTAAAACCTATGTAGGTATGTATACAGACCTAAGAATGTGCATAATCCACTTTGAAATAAGACATAGAAATTAAGTAAGAAAGAATTATTCCTTTGAAACGAACGCCTTTAAATGATTTAAATGTATGTATTATTTTAGTAGTTATACAAGAGAATTATCTAAAAGATTGCATATTTTAGATATTAAAAGCAAACTTTACTAATCTACAACTAAAATGAGATTAAACTCAAACTCAAACATTTATTTATTCAATTAGACTTCTTTTAGAAGCACTTTCGAATCGTCATTACATATTTTTAACATTTACCACCGATTCGGAAAGCAGTATCTATGGAGAAGAACCGGCAAGAAACTCCATAGTTGCTCTTTTAAAATCATGTCAATATTACAATTCAATTTTACATAATATGTAACTTATCTATACTAATATTATAAAGAAGAAAGGTTTGTAATTATGTATGGTTTTCACGCATAAACTACTGAACCGATTACAATGAAATTTAGCACACATATAGAGGGTAACTTGGATTAATACATAGGATAGGTTTTATCCCGGAAATCCCACGGGAATGGGAACTATGCGGGTTTTCCTTTGAAAACGCGGGCGAAGCCGCAGGCGGAAATCTAGTATAATGTAAAATACATTCTTCCAATTAAATAAAACGGATATTTAAAGGATTTTTTTTAAATAAAGCAATTGGATTCGCTGCATTTTTCATGACTGAAATATACATACCTACTTGATCCAATTTATTTTATTTCCTGGCTTTCACTGTGAATTTTTATTCGAAGCAACACAATTATTTGAGTTGTGGTAATGGTAATTTTGTAATAATTCGAATATTTCAGTTATTTTGTACGAACATGTAAAATTTCGTATTAAAAGAGATGCATTGTCTTTGATTCATCCAATTCGGTTCATTTGTTTTGTGTGATTTACAAAGCATTACACATGTATAAAAAAAGGACTTCGATATTATACGGTGTAATCCGGGCGTTAGGCTAGTTTAAAATATTGAAGGCATTACTTAAACAAGGGAATGATTTCCTGTTAATAATTTTCAGTTCAGTCATGAATATTTTCAAGTGATTTTTTCAGTAGCGATAATTTAAGCACTTTAAAAAATGAAGTTTTCTCCTGTATATTTTTGTGGCCTGTATATTTATTTCTATGGCGCTTATATTTTATTATTGATATTATGTGTAAAAATAATCTATATCTATACTAATATTATAAAGAGGAAAGGTTTGTAATTATGTATGTATGGTTTTCAGGCATAAACTACTGGACCGATTTCAAAAATTCTTTCACCATTAGAAAGCTGCATCTTCACTGAGCAACATAGGCTATAAAACATGTAGGTACCACGGGCGAAGCCGGGGCGGACCGCTAGTATTATATAATACATTTTCTTTTTCAAAAGTTTTTCATTATTCGAAATACTTTAGAAAGATAAATAAAACCGAAAATGCTGCCATTTTCTCATACTGTAAATTCCCCTTAATTCTTAATGGTTATTAAAGGTCATTTATTACATAATTAGCCAGCGAATTCGCAGGGCCAGGTAAATTGATATTAATTATAGCTTAGCCGTTCCATAGATAGGCGCTGGCAGATAAAATAACAAAATTGACTTTTAATTTTCCTGCTATTAGGTATAATTCTGTAGAAGTTATTGGCGGAGTATAATGGAGTAAGATCTACTATTACTACTATTTAGACTAATATTGTTAGTGGAAAATTATATTTTTCCTATGTTTGTAAAGGCTGTAGCTGAAAACTGCTTTAACGGATATGAAAATGTTTTGCCATGAGAAGCCAGAAAATGTTTTTGCCACATAATTTCGCCGCGATGAAGACTGTATAACATATTTATTTTTAATTAAATTTTAGTAGTTTGAATCAAGAGTAGGTACTAATATTATAATCATCACATAGTGAATATAATATCATCATAAATATATTAAACTATACTGCGGCTTTGCTTGAAGTATTGAAACAAGATTTCCTGGGTTCAATATTTGCTCGAATCAGTTCCTAAATAAACAAGTTTTATTGAACACAAAAATGAACAATAGTTATTTTTCGAAAAGCTGTTAACAGCTATTGTAGAATAATAAAATCAATTTAAGGTTTTTATTTATTTATTTGAAATTGAATACACATAACAGATCACGATCTTGTTGGGGCTATGGGCGTTACATTAATTTCAGGAGCAGATCACAACCCAACAAGTTAAGTATATAGATTTATTAATGTAATCTTATCTTAGGTAATGCTTACTATTATTATAAATGTGCAAATTTGTAAGGTATTTGTTACTTTTTCACACGAAAACGATTGAACGAATTTTGATGATACTTGGCAGTGATATAGTCTAAGTAACACACATAACGTGGTGAAAGCACGCCACAGCTCAACAACCTATCTATAGGCGGGCTTACACAGAGCGAGCAGCAATTAATTTACAAATAATTTAATTAATTAATTGGTAATTGTTGAGTGAAGTAGCTGAGTCTACGTAGTGCCCTGACCGAGAAAAGCTAGCACATACGCCTCGGCCGAGGCACGTTCACGTGACCACGTGTAAGTCAGCCTATTCATAATAACTATTTGATAGTAAATATCCCATGCTAATTACTATGCTCCGCGGTTTTTAGCGAGGTGATATTATATAGTCTATAGCCTTCCTCGATAAATGGGCTATCTGACACCGAAATAATTTTTCAAATCGGACCAGTAGTTCCCGAGTTAGCGCGTTCAAACAAACAAACTCTTCACCTTTATAATATTACTATAGATTTGTAGCTCTAAACCAGACATTTATAGATGAATACTTTCAAAGTTCAAACTAGAGGATGCTTTACAATTCAGAAGTCAATATTGTAGAGCCACTTGCAACTCAATAAAACTTTAACGATAAATATGTCGGCACATCACATAAAGTTAAAAATAATGCATATATTCTTATTAAAATTTTCTCTTATTTTCGGTTCTGACTTCTACTTGATGTTAAAAATATACATAGACTTCCAATTTAAAATCTTCATCGGGAACCTTGGTTACACTAATAATAAAATCTAGTAGTTATATGCTTCTAAATATGTTTAAAAATTGCGGTTCTTCAATAAATACGACCTTAAAAATGTTCGCAATTTCCTTTCACAGGATGCACACAAAACAATACAAACATACGTGTATATACATGCCTGAAGCATACGAGTCTTTCATATATTTAACAACTAGCTTACCGCCCGCGGCTTCGCCCGCTTTGTCTAAAACCTAATAAATTATATATTAAAACCTTCCTCTTGAATCACTCTATCTAAAAAAACCGCATCAAAATCCGTTGCGTAGTTTTAAAGATTTAAGCATACAAAGGGACATAGGGACATAGGGACAGAGAAAGCGACTTTGTTTTATACTATGTAGTGATTCAATCAATATCGTTTCGTAGTTAAAAGAAATGAAAGAGATATGTATGTAGAGTTGCACTCAGAATAATTGAAAGTAAGTATGTTCTGAGTTCGCAAAGAAGCTATCTTGTTAAGAAGAAATCGCTATCTAACATTTACGTTTACATTTTTAAATTTCGTGAATATGTATATAATATAATATTATATAAGCTATATCCAGTTTTTTTTCTTCTCCTTTTTTAATCGCTCTACCAAGTAGAGAATAAATTCCGCCAGTGTCCATGTGTATTAGAGTCAGGATATTATCACATCTTTCATTTGTTTTGGACAAAATTTATATATTTGGTATATAGATAAGGTCTGCTAGATAAATTCGTATTATGGAGCTAAAAATGCGACAGTTCGTAGAGCTACATGAACTAATTGTGAATAAATTTAAAATGGACATAAGTATAGAGTCCAGATAGAAAACATGACTAGGCTTTCCTATTACATAAAATAATTTAGCTATTTTAGGTTTTTCTTAAAGATAGAAAAATAAAGATCTATTAGCTAGAGCACGTCTCTACCATTTAGCAGTTCCAACTAATAGAAACATGAAATCGAATCTTAGCATTCCAACGTGAAACTGTTTTGAAAGGCGCAAGTGGTGCAGTGCGTTTTCCACAGGTGGGGGGGAGATCTCCCATACACCCTTGCCCAGCATCAGTACCACTCAAACTGCCTTGAGAGGCGGTCGCGTCGCATCCCAAACCCCATCGCGTAATGTTCTCGTACTGTGATCTATCGTTAAATTAATATGTTCTGACTATTGGATTGCAATGGATGGTGAAAATAGGATTATCCTGAACGTTGGCGGTATAAGGTACGTTGCTTATTGTACTCTGTGGCCGATTAAATAAAGTCTGTTATTGTTTGCGAATTGGGATAATGTTTACAAAGATTATCTCTTGGAAGTAATCTAGCGGTATGGTTCTGTTTGTCGTATCCGAGATTTTCCTAGCGGATTTACAAGGTAATTTTATTGGTCTTTTATGATATTTTTCGATGGGAAAGGTTTGTAGAAATATTGGATCTATTTTCATAATTGCCGATCGTTTCGCACATGGATAGTTATTTGATGTGCGTAAGTAATTTTCGTAATGGTTAAAATAATATCGTTAGATGTGGGTTTATGTGTTATTAATTATTTATTGACACGAGAAACATTACAATAATTAAAGAGTATTTATTAGATTATATTTCGCTTCTCAATCAGTAGGTGTATATTTTCATATCATTTTGTACAGATACTATTTGAAAAATACCCTAATTAAAATTAATAAATGAAGATTTTAGACAAGGGGATAGACTTAGTATAAAATATATTATCTCATACGGTTACAATATATTAAATCAACATACGTAGGTATCAATGTAAAAGCAAAATTTATATTTTTCATTTAAATAAATTCCAGTAAATAATTTGATTAATAGTTCAATGTCGTAGTTATAATAGCTACTGAAAACTTCCTAATTAATGTAATAATTGCAAGTTTAAATAGCAAATTTAATTAATTATACCAACTTATTAAATCGGCTTATCGATATTATGATATGTATAATACATTTCGTTATAATACATTTATGCAATTTGATATAGCTTTTGCTATTATTTTGTTGTATAATATGTATGTATTAGGGTGCATTTACATCAAACGAGCGAATGCTCATCCTAACCCCACTATGTCAAATTCTTTAGTATAAACAGGCGTAAAGCATTCTTTCGTTGTTTCGTTCGAAAATATTCTATGCAATGTTGTAATACTGAACAACACTGAATACGAGTTTTCGTTAAAACTAAAAGTTCACGAAAGAATGCTCTTGCTCTATCTAGCTCTAGCTCTATGTTCGTTTGATGTAAATGCGCCGCAATTAAAATAGTTTCCTAAATAATCATGGAGACAAATCTCAATGAAGATTATGATGAATGAAGACGTGGCAAATTACTTTTTAGTTTTTGAAAGAATGGAATAATTTATACGATCTAAGTTTTACTCAATCGTTCACGCAAAATTGGCTCAATGTCTCAATGGTATAAATATTAATTACATTAAAACAAATTTTATTGTATCCTTTACGGTAAATAACATTTCTGTATTATTCGATACAAAAGCTCTTCAAAGAAGTCTAGTTGAATAAATAAATGTGTTTGGGTTTAAAAACCTTACCTTTAGAGAAGATACCTTCCGAGAAGGTGTGCTATAATGTTTGAATTTTTAAATGAAGGTCGTAAACCATCACTATGCTCGTAAAGGGAGACTTTAGGGTTCTCTAGAAGTCCCTATATGAGAAAAAATAGGAATTCGTCACTTCAATACTTTAAATTTTCCTTATTTGGTTACTAGCTTTTCGCCCGCAGCTTCGTCCGCGCAGTTAAAGGAAATAATTTCCGTTCTCGATTTTCGTGAAAATAACTACCCTACGTGCTAATCAAAAATTAACCTCTATGTGTGAGACAAATTTCATGAAAATCGGTTGAGCAGTTTTTGCGTGGAGGAGTAACAAACAAACAAACATTTCGCATTTAAATAATATTAAGTAGCATAAACAGGGTAAAGTTGTCTGCTTTTTAACGTTTTCAGGATAGAACGATTGAACACGCTTATATGCATTTTATTTCCTTGAATAGATAGAACCTTGACGCATTTTTCCGCTAAAGCAATTCCAAAAAGTTATGCAAATATTAAAATTTACATCACTTCACTAAAGTCCAATATGTCTTCAAAAAAGCGAATCCTGGAAATACGTTTTTCACAGACTGTGACACTGTTTATTAACAAATACTACCTCTAGGGGTTAAAGCCCTCAAGATGGAAAAAGATGGTATAGTGAAGATGGGACCCTTGGGGGTCATGCTTTTCATTGATGGATTATTTAGGGGGTTAGTTGATAGATGGAGCCTTAATTGTTAACATTTTACGTAATGAGAATTGATTTTTGTGTGTTCAATGTGTGTGTGTGTGTATTGTTCAAGAGTGTGTGTGTGTAAATATTTTATATACATGTATGCCTTGAGTGAAATCATCCGCTCCATTATGAGGGTGAGGATTTTTGTAAAGGCTCTATTATTTTTATATAACGTACCTACGCAATTATTTATCGAAATTTGCTCAATTTGGTAGCTGAAATGATTTTCATGGGGCATTGTCTATTTATGACAGCTATTTTTAAAGATGATAAGAAAAAAAATATATTAGTAAAAAAATGAAAACGCATTGTACATCATTACAGACAGGAAAAAAATAAGTGCAAGCCATCTCTTCCAAGCAACCATACACAAGTAAAGTTTAAACATAGGTACACCATCTTAACAGAAATATAATAACGTATAAACAAGAAACTCAATTTTTTCTATTCTTTAAAAATTTCTCATTTATAAAGCATTCAAATTTATGCTATAAAACTAAATATCAAATGTTTAAGCCTTTTGAAGTCTTATTTTCTACGAATTAAATCCGGCCTTGAATTTTTTCCAATAAAAAAGTTTTGTATGAATTCAGCCTTAAAACTAGTTAAAACCCTCGGCATTCAATTGCCAGTTGATTAAAGTAGTATATTTGTGCGGACGCAACGTGCGAATGGCCGTTCATGATTGAGTGCTATAATCATTGCTCGCTATATAAAGATGGGTTTAGGCCGTTACCAGACTGGGCGGTTTTCTGTGATATATTCGATTATTAATAAGTAAAATTTATATTCAGGTTTAGTATTTTAAAGGCGATTTTGAGTTGTATTATTATTCGACTAACAAATACAGTTATAAAAGTTATAAGATTAAGTACCGAATGATTGAGCATTATGCTTTTCAAGCTACTTCACAAAAGGTGATAACAATACGATAAAAATACCGTAAAGATGATATAAAAATGTTATATCGTGATCTTTTTTATATTTAAATGAAATGTGTCATAAAAGTGAAGTCTCTTCAAACGGTGAAGGAAAATATCGTGAGGAATCCAACATGTCGAAGAATCAAAAGTTCGATGATATGCGACATCCGCCAAGCCGCACTTGGCCAGCGTGGTGGATTATGGCCTGTACCTTCATAGGAGGCCCGTGTCCCAGCAGAACGTATATGGGCTGATGGTGATGATGATGATGATGATGATGAAATAATCTCGAAGCCATCATGAAATCGTTTCAGAAAATGGTTATAGTACAGATAAAAATTAACGCGATGGTCCCTTGTTGTAAAAGTTACATAGTTAACAATTTTTCGATCAGTTAACGAACAATAAGTGCTTAAACAAATTAAACAAGGATTAAAATTTTGGGATGGACTTATCGACGAATAAAAAGTCAAATAGCTTGTTAAAACGGATAGTAGTTAATTTATGCTGTTGATTTATATACCATTGCAATGATTTTCAGAGTCTCTATTTAAATTCCAAAGACCCACGATCATGTGATTAAAATGTTATAGAGACAATTTTAAAATGTCTTTATGCTTGTTTATTGCTTCATGTTTTTTTTTGTTTTGTTATTTTATCATATCAAATTTTCAGTATATTATTTTTGTCACTTTTTCACGAGAAAACCACCGAACGGATCTGTACGAAATTTACAGGTAAAGTGATCGAGATTTATTAGTTAGTATTATTTCTAAAATTAAGAAACTGATTGAGACAGATGTCTGTATAAGCATATGGCTACTGATCACCACTTAACCCGGGTACCATGAGTGTGAAGCTTTTCAGTTAGAAGTAATTTTCTTCATTTTTCCACACACAGAAGTCAATTAGTAGCTTATGTACTACTTTAGTAATAATGTTTAAAAAAGCTCAGTAGTTCTAGAGATTACTTCGTACACACAAAAAACATTTCTATCTAGAAATATTGTTCCTAAAGATAGTTAGAAGAAGAGCTAGCCCCAACAGCTCTCGAAAACGGTGTACTTTATTTGTCTCCAAAAACATCTGCCATTGATTTATGTTAGACATAGGATTTTAGACGTGTCGGAAATCCGAACCTGTCACTGACATCCGATCTTATATCGTTTGTAGACACGCCTATAAACATTGGATTTACACGCATAAAGTAGGTTCTTTACCGACTTAGTTGGAAGGACAGGTTATTCGTAGGAAAAAAATATGTTATGACGGTGTAAAAGTGCGACTAGAAGAAGAGTAATTGAATAAATGAATTTTTGAGTTTTTATTTTTGTTCGTATTTGTAAAAGCGAAATTCATAAATCTCCTACTACCTAAGAGTAGGAGAGTTATGTATTTTTGGAGACTTTATCGGCTTCAGCCTGATTTTACCTAATACAAAGAATGCTTGAATATGAATAAACAACTAACTAAAACCCCAAATCTCTAAGCATCTGATTTAACGTGAGATTGACAGAATCAAGTCTCAGAGGGATCAGTTGCCATTCAAGATGAATAAGACTGTATTATCCGATTTCGGATTATATTTTATGTTATCTAGCGTATGTATGTTACGCTCGAAAATCAAATAAATGCCAATTGGGCGAAAAGATATCTCACAACGCATCGTGGTGATAGTAAAAGAACCACATCACAAAATTCGTGATGTGGCTTTAAAGAAAACGCTCACGATGTGCTATGATAATCATAGAAACACTACATAGCGTAATTCGTGTCCTGGTCAACATGCTTTTCGACCACAACGCGTTGTGGCAATGAAGAAAAGCCATGACGCATTCTGATCATTCATTGTTTTACCATAACACTATTTTATTCAATTACGCAATTAAACATCATCAATATACTCGTAGATAATATGTAATATTACTAGACTTACAAAATGTGTTTTGCTTATACGGTATCTATTTTGTTTTTAATAACTATTAAAAATAAATATTTCTATGAGTACTTACATATTTTATTAGCTGAAGACCATATTTTTTAATGCAATTTGGTAGTATTTACAAATACACATTATACTTTACTACACTACGGGCAGGCTTTTGTCACAATTCTAAACTCTGATATTACGTTTCAATTAAACGAATACACCTTTTCGCAGTCGGGTAAAAACAATCTGCGTTATAAGCAATATATTTATGGACATTATTGCCTACGTTACGCGCTAAGGGTGTTTGCCTGCTGAGATCGTTGTTTGTTAACATATAGGCAGGCGATACACGAGCGGTTTCACGTCGCGTTTAATTTAACTGATAACAAAAAAGGGGCGAATAAGCACAATGAATTTGAATAATGCTCTGAATGTAAGAATAAAATGTATTTTAGACAATTTTATGGAAACGTAGAATACAAACCGTCTAAATGTTATTATAATACTGTTCTAGTGTTCAACATAATATAAATAAATAAATAAATAAATAAATAAATAAATATTATAGGACATTATTACACAAATCGACCTAGTCCCACAGTAAGCTCAATTAAGGCTTGTGTTGTGGGTACTAGGCGACGATAAATATAATATTTAATAAATACATATATAGATAACACCCAGACCCAAGAACAAATAATTGAGTTCATCACACAAATATTTGCCCTGACCGGGGATCGAACCCGGGACCGTCGGCTCAGTAGGCAGTTACTTTACCACTGCGCCAACCGCGTCGTCGATATAGATTTATTTCTAATGGCAATATTAATAAAAATATCTTCCTTAGAAACGTTTTTATTCTAGACAATATAATACTCAGTAAAAATTTCTATTCCTATTCAAATATAAAAGAATTTACAATATCAAACATAGATTTCTCGGAAATTGGCCTATTAATTTTTTCACTTGTTTTTAAGCTATTGCATAGCTTCTATCGCGGGCCTTGAGCGCGGGGACCGAATCCAGAAATTCCGTAACGAAAAAACCTCACGCTCCCCACTCCGACGGGCTCGGAGGTTTGGCTTGAAGGCATGCTATGCAATAGCTTTACCGCGGCAGTCCTCGAGTGCTACACGTCTTTTTTTTTATTTTATTGTGATAGGCCTTTATCACGCGCTAGTGATTGAATATTAAAAACTCTAGTCGTGGTTTCAGTCACGTATTTTTTGCACGCTTTGCTTATTTTCGACCCTTTCATGTTAAAAGTGTTATATATAAAAATAATAACGTAAATTTATGGTGGGCAACCCTAATTCAGTATAAATCGGTCGGGGCAACCCTAATTCTTCTTCCACAAGTTATTATTGAACAAACGAGATTAGGCGGTACATAAATTTGTATTTTCACTGTAAATCTTTCATAATTGTTATTTGATATCTTACTTAATTTAGTAAAATAGAGAATTTAGCTGTTTTTTTTTATTGGGTTCATGTGATTGCCTTTTACAAGACACATTTTAACATACTGAGAAGTCAGTAATTCTTCGGAAACTCAAATAATATATTATGTAATTTTAGCATAACAAATATGTAAATACTTACGTGACATATTTCGGATCGCCAGGTTTTGCTCTATTTTTTTTTTAATTATTTGATTTTCTATTTATTTAGGGCCGATTTTTCAATGCTTGGATAAAACTTATTCGTCGAATAATGTATAAAACTACCATTTTAAAAACGTATTCTAATTGCCCGTATTTGACAGTTTACGTGACATTTTAATATTATCGTGTAATCAGTAATACTTTATTGGACGGATAAGTTTTAACCAAGCATTGAAAAATCGGCCCTTAATAAAATAAAATAACAGATAGTTTTATAGAATAATAACTTAAACAAGGGTTGCATCGTATGCAAAATTAACTGAATTTCTTATGAATACAATCCGGGAAGAGCCGTTTGCGAAAATTTTTGCTTTGTTTGCTTTGCGCTTTTCATTTAAATTTTAATTAGCTTGTACATTGAATTAATTTATACCATAATAAAGTTTTGGCATTTATGTTAACTATTGTTTTAATTATTCGACGAACAGTTTTGCTTTGAATATTCGAGTAATATTTAAGCTATCGCATAGCTTTTATCTCAGACTTTGAGCGCGGCGACCGAATGTAAAAATTCCGTAACGAAAAAACCTAACACCCCCCACTCCAACCGGCACAGCGATGCGATGCTATGCAATAGCTTTACCGCGGCAGTCCTCGAGTGCCACACGTATTTTGATTATTATCTTTATGCTTTATTCAGATATTTGTATGTTTGTTACTAAATCAAGTAAAAAGGCTGTTTATTTGTATGAAACGTGATCTCCTTTACAATACGAAAGATTTTTAAATGCACAACGTCTTGCATATATTTGGATTTACAGAGTTTCCATAGTTTTATTGATATTTCAAGTTCATTGGTCTGGAAGACATCTTGTATGCATGTATGTGTTGGTGTGGGTGTGAAGCGTGTCAATGTAATGTATAAAACAGATTTACAATATTCAGGATGCTTGTTTAGGGGTATATTCTTTTTTATAACACGCTGCTTCACATCTCGCGTTTGAAAATATTTTTCTGTAATAAATAGCTTTATGCGTATATGCTTTATCAATTTTGTCAGGATGTTTTTGTTCTGCTTCTTTGATCTGCGCTCTATCATTCCCTATATACCTATATGTTGTCAAAATAATGGTAGAACTCACTCATACATTTATTTATTCAATAATACTTCTTCTAGGAGCACATTTGAATAGTTATAACATACTATATAATAGATGTTTCTCGAAATGATCAATTCTTAAAAACTATGCTCTGGTCTGGGAGGTAATCTCCGAAAAGAATGGAACATTTTATAGACTGATAGTTATTATTATAAGAATTAATTATGACTTTAGGAAAGTGTAAAAGACCTTTTCCAAAATAAGAGTTCTTTGGTTGCTTGCTAAAAATATGATTTAATTATCAAATTTATACGTAGCAGGCAGTTTATAACCAATATATAGCTCTTTTATATAAATCTGGAATACATAAATAATCTTGTTCGCCTCTGTTCAGAAATATTGTAAATTATTTCCATCAAGAAGTAAACTCGGCTGTTCCAATGAATATTTAACTAAACCAATCATGGCAGGCGGGAATTAATAATACAATGGGTTAATATTTAAGGGTGAAAATGTATGTAATATATTGTGAAGAATATGTTTATATTTGTTCCAAAAATATTTTATATTTGTATTATGGATACTAGCTGTGCCCTGCGATTTTTCCCGCAGTGCTCCGCTCCTGTTGCTCTTAGTGTGATGATATATAGCCTACTAGATTTCCGCCCGCGGCTTCGCCCGCGTTTGCAAAGGAAAACCCGCATAGTTCCCGTTCCCGTGGGATTTCCGGGATAAAAACTATCCTATGTGTTAATCCAAGTTACCCTCTATATGTGTGCTAAATTTCATTGTAATCGGTTCAGTAGTTTTTACGTGAAAGAGTATACATCCATACATCCATACATCCATACAAACTTTCGCCTTTATAATATATTTATTAGATAAGCCTTTCTCAATAAATGGGCTATCTAACACCGAAAGAACTTTTCAAATCGGACCAGTAGTTCCTGAGATTAGCGCGTTAAAACAAACAAACTCTTCAGCTTTATCATATTAGTATAGTTGGTGTTTGTGATAATCTATGCTAAACATATTAATATGTATATAATACGTATAATATATCTATATAATAAAACTATAATGTGATTTGAAGAAATTCGCAGAAAACTACAGCAATTTCACATTTATAATGGAATTGAATGGAAACATAATGTCATCATCTCTGTCAGGTTCATGTATAATTTATTATCCAAATAATATTGAACATATCATATAAATTATGTTATGGTATGACATAATATGATTAACATCTTATTTTTCACAGCAAATATGAATCTACTATCAGATCTATATTTAATCAATCCAAATCTCTCTTTCTAAGCCTTGTCATATTAAAAACATAATATTCACTTTCATACAAAACTTTACATTTACAATATGAGTCGCATTATTTATTTGGTATAATTTGTGGTATAAATAATATAAAAGATATATTATTATAGTATGCGATTAGGATAAAGATTGAGAGAAAAATTAGAGAAGACCCAGAACTTTGCTTGTTAAAAGAGAAGAAAAATTGTAACAAATCCCAACGTCGACTTTTTCAGTAGTCACTCATTATTTTGGTGGTCGTAGGGTTGTCACTTCAATAAGTTTAGGAAAATTATAGTGTAAAATTTGTAATTTCTTATCGTCGAAGAAACTAGAAGCATCAAGCAGCAAAGCAAGCAAGTGGAAACATTGTAGAATAATCAATCAATAATTATAAAATGGATGATTCAAATTATTATTTATCCACACTCCAAATATTTAAACTTGAACTTACTGTCTTGGAAAAAATTAAGTCATAATATCTGTCTACAAAATACAAAATGAATAAATATTTTTTAAATAATGAACTATAAGCTATAACAAGCATAGCAATAAAAAGTTTTCCAAGTCGAAAAAATAGGTCAAATGTTTTCCGCGTGTTGGCAGCCCTGTTCACAAAAGATTACGGCCAAGGAGGTTCTAAATTGTCCCCTTCCGACACCTTTAGCTTACAGGATCTTTAGTGGGGCGTAATTGGCGGAAATTTTTAGTTGGCGGGAATAAATATTATTTAGGGGTGTGGTTATTAGAAAAGTCAAACATTTTTCGGCGTATTTAAATAGTAGTTGAGACAGTCTTGTTCCGCGTGGTTATGGCGGATATTTCGTAGAATTTACTTGAGAAATAAAAAATAAATCTGTACCTACATGAAATGAAGTCTCAAATACAATAATGTAAATACATACCTACATATCCATTGAAATATTTACCAACGTTTCATTTTTTGTGTTTTCAAAATAATGTTAATTTTCATCTAATACTTGAAAACCTTCATTGTCAAGTGTGTTCCTATACTATATATTTAGTGTGTGTGGCTATAAATCATATTTATAATTATGATGTTAATATGCTTGTAACCAATCTCCAGGTAATACTTTATCGATTTTTATTAAATTTTATGCTTATATTCCATAGGTTCTATGGCTATTTTTATACCCTTGGGTATGTGAAACAGGGGTATCTGGTAGAACAACTACTGAACGAACAACAACTGGTTTAAATTAACTAACAAAAAAAAACCTTTCAGTATTATTATTCTCTGCTCTATAATAATATTGTATACAAAAACATAGCTTTAAACATCGCCCAAAAGTAACGAAGCGTTCCATGAAAGATATTTTGGGTATTCTCGAATATTCGGTTTCACAGATCATTGGTCCTAGAGTCCCGGGCTTATGGAGCTTGAATTTATCTTTTTACTGGTATCTGTTATCTTAAAAGCGTATAAAAAGTGTTCTCATGTTTAAAATACGCAAACAAAGCGAGAATCGATTGTATTTTTTATGGCTTGAAAATACTTTTGTTTTTTGCTCGTACAGAGAAGATAGACAAAATTACTTTTTAATTTTTTGTATATAACGTACATATTTAGGTACTTATATATAAAGTATGGTTATTTATCTGTCCAAGAATAACTTTTATATAAGTTATGGGCGTCCTGCTGAGCGGTCACTCTAAAAATTGCGCATTATAACATTGCGCTATTACCATAGAAATCTAAATACATGCTATTACATAGCAAATTTTGTGTTTATTTACCTAATACTTTAACTGGAGAGTAAATATGTGAGACATGAGATTATCTCTATAATCTTCTCTTGATTATAATGATTCCCTCCTGTCAAATTGGAGTCCTATAACGTGCTATAACTTTTAGCTTTAAAGTTTAAAGCTTACTAAAGCTATATAATTTGAATTAATGTACGCATTACCTCATACACGCACATAACTGATCGCTAATTAAATTCAGATAATATTAATTAGTAATTACATCAGCATTAAGCCTCGTAAGGTGTTTCATTAATCATTCAAAGGAACTTGCATGTCATTTGAATAAGCCGCAAGGCGTAATCCACTTGGCTAAGTGCGAGTTGGTTTACGTAGTTGAAAAAAAAATATTGTACGTAATTCGTACGTTTTTTAATTTTTAACAATAACAATCGAGGTTATTTCACTCCATTTAATAATTTGTTAAAATAAGCTTCCCTAAATTCAAGGAATCTTAAAAATACGCGTATTCTGTACGAGTGCAGATCTCAGTTTAGGATAACTTTTTTCAAGTAAGACGGAAAAGCTATATCGAACACATCCAAAAATTACACGTATACAACGAAAAATATTAAATTCTCTTTTTTTATTTCTTTAGAAAATAGAATAGCCAATAGATAAGTACTTAAATGGATGGTCTGTTACTTATTTACGCTTTGAAAATAACTTTAACTCAAGAACAAAAAAAGTTACAATCTTGTTAGTGTTTAGACACTATTATTAGGTTTCAATAAATTGAAGTAGTCTAGTCTGAGACTTAGGTAGCATTTGTTTTTATTTATTTATTTATTTTATTTTTAACACTACTATGCTAGTTAATATAATTTTTCTTATAAATATGTGGTACGTAAAATTTACAGTCGAAAGATGGTGTAATGGTTTAGAATTTAGATAAATTTGATTTAACTAGCTTTTAAATATTGTGATAGAATACAGGATTTGTGTATATTAAAGTTTATTCTTGTTATAAAACATTTATGACTACCTCGTTAGTTCTTGGAGGTTCGTGACTACAAATCTAGAGGTCTATTATTTCATTAATAACACTTTATTGTACATACATAAAATAAAATATAATAAGAAAATAAACAACATGACACCGAATTGATGTTGCACAAACATTGGCAGCGTTATTACTACGCAGTGATCTCTGCCAGGCAACAATGGCGAAGATAAAAAAGAGAAAAATGTATTTTGAAAACTTTTTTTCATATTTCGAGTTTAATTCAATAAAATATGTCTCCTATAATTATTGTTCAACATAATATTAAGAATTTATTATGTAGTATATGTTTTTACATGTATTTCCTTTTCCTAGATTTATTCCAATTTCCATACTAACGATGCAACTAAATACAGATACAGGCTATGTATTCCATTAGTGCCTAAGTGATGCCTAGCTCGGGGCTATATATCATCGAGGAATTATTGAACAGCTCAATATATAGAGAATTCCTCTGAATCGAGATATTTAATTTATATTGTACTGATTTAATACAAAATGATTAAATTATAATTGGCACCTAGTGCTATCAGAGAGTTATTTCTCTTTAGGATTAGGATTCTTATATAAAAAAAAAGTTGATAGCATGAACTCATTATAATTCATTAAAATGTCTTGTAATTAAGATTTAAAAGACCTATAAATCTACATGGGAATGTATTATCTGGTCATAATTTAAAAATGAAGCTTAATGAAACACGAAGAGTGTTTTCACTTTTCATTCATCTTGTATTGTTTGAAATTACTGTGAATTACATTGATCATGTTATATAAGTTGAAGCTATATAAAGAATTGGATAAAAATAACTTTTATTTTCTTTAAAATACGGTTATTTTTTGCACAACAGCCTTTCGTTATTAGCTCCAGCATTTAGGCCGTGGATCAGGTGGGCGGATCGAAATTGTATCACTCCAAAATTATTAGTCAGGATAAAGAAACCATGTGGGGTAGAGTAAGGCTTTTTCCATACAAGAAGATTCAGTGTAGCTTACTGTAGTGTATGTCGTAACCTATTGGTTAAATTAGCCATTTCATTAATAGTCTATGTTATTAAATGAAAAGCAAAATAAACGATTTAAATCTATTATTTTATGCATTGTGTTCTACACAAATTTGCTGCCTTTTTATCAATCAATACTAATATTATAAATGCGAAAGTAACTCTGTCTGTCTGTCTGTTACTCAATCACGCCTTAACTACTGAACCAATTTGCGTGAAATTTGGTATAGAGATATTTTGATACCCGAGAAAGGACATAGGATAGGTTTTATCCCGGAAATCCCACGGGAACGGGAACTATGCGGGTTTTCTTTGAAAACGCGGGCGAAGCCGCGGGCGGAAAGCTAGTAGCACATAAATTTATTGGATGACCGACACAATTAAAGAAATTTCTAGTTATTTCGATAGTCACTTGTTTAGTTATTTCTTTATTAAAGAGATCCGATTCAAGTAACTAAATGCAAGTTTTTGTCAATGATATAAGAAACCCGTAAATTTATCAAATTATGGTAGTGAACAAGTATTGAATTAACGTATAAATTCACCACCGCAAACAAGTTTCAATATAGCAGGAGCAATAAAATATAACATCTAGCATAATCGCATAACGCCATTAACAAACTTCAGACTTACACCCTAACTTCGTTACGCGAATATGTAAGAAGTTTTAACCAACTAGCTCTTTCGCGTATAGACACCCTACAGCCCATCTGGTAAGTGCTAAATTATGTCTAAAACTAAGCATATTTCTGCTCACTATATTATTCAGGATCGCGAGAGGGTCTTTGTAAATATGCAAAAATATGGGCATGTAGCGTGCAAGTCAGAAAATTGGCAGATATTAAATTGTCTGGAAATGTGACGTTTTAATATTTCATTCGTTTGCGCTTTTATGAATTAATAAGTAATGCTAATTGAAGTTTTCGTTGTAAAGGATTTTTATTGGCACCCTTTGTATTGTAAAGCTAGAAGCTTATGAGCTTCTAAAAGCTTATTTGACAGTTGAATTTTTAATCAAACTGAAATGAAACCCAATATAACCAAAATAAAAATGTCTTTATGATTTTACGTGCAAGAGTACCTATAAATGTTATCACACGGGTTCTGTATACATTATCTTTAAATATCTAAAACGCATCCTTTGTAAGATAAAATAAATCTGAATTTCCAACAACAACATCACTATCTATCGATTATGCTAATGAGGTATTTCTTTTAAACCCAAGTTTCCCACTTGTTCTGTAACATTTCAAAAATACGTTGAAATTATAGCATTGTCGCAGAACGGCCTGCATAATTTTTATAAATTGTCCATATTTAAGCTTCGGTACGTTTATTTACCAGAATGAATATTGCCTTTTCTTTTCTTCTGCTATCCTGGTAATTGTATGGAAGTTTATTTGCTTTATTACAGACATTTTAAAAGGTTTCGTTATCGTTATTGAAAATAAAAAAAAAATTAAAATAACAAAAAGTTTGAGGATAACGCAGCCGTTTTTTGTAAAACGGACTCGTTTTCAGTTTATCCTACAAATTAGTCAGCGCTGATTTTCAGTGACTATTGGAGAATAAATGCATAAATAAATTGATAAAATTGCCTGGCAGAGCTATAAGGCCGCCATTTTTACATTTAACTTGAATAAGATATTTATAAAATAAGATAAGACCCATTGTACTATAAAGAATAAATAAATAAATAAAATATACGTAAGTATTTAGATTAAATGTACGTTAAACGTACGTGTTGGTGAAAATGTTAGAATTATTGCATCTTAAGTTCCTCGGGGACTCGATGACGCATTAAAAGCGTTTATCGCGACATAAAACTACTAACTTTCAGCGTCTATAAGAACTGTTCAAGTTGTAAACTGTAGGAGTTTTGTCTTATACAAGTGTGCTTCTACCGGTTTAGTGTCTAACAACCAGCGTATATATTTTAAGTGATAAATAATGAAAATCATGGGTACCTTTTCCACATTTGTTCTAATTTGAAAGTGTATTTGTTTATTTGTTTGGGTTCGTTTTGTTTATTGTTTGGGGTTGGGTTACAGCGTGTAAGAGTCCTGTCGAAATTCGACTAACTATTTCGCATAACTGTAGCAATGAATAGATGTAAATCACTTTTAAAGGCCTTATAACCAAACGGATAAAAATTACAATAGATAGTAGTTACCTATTACATGAATCTAAATAACGTTTAAAACATTATATTATGTTAATTCTGACCAAAAAAGAAAACACCGAAATTTTTTAGTTTACGTCGACGAGATATTTACTCATTACAAATACTCTTAAAATACACATTATAAACACATTTCTTAAATGTATATTCAACCTTGTATCTCAAGAAAATACCGCATGCTGTTTATTAAAGTTTTAGAGTAAAGGTTTCCTTTGCTTACAGTATTTCGTATCTCAAAAAGAATAAATAATTTCGTAATTACAGCGTGGATACGTTTTCTTTGGATAAGAACGTGATAATCTTCAGATTATTATGATGAAGATTGTGTAAGATTATGTTGTTAATGTTGACGTCTGTGATTTTCTATTGTATATTAAGTTAACAACTAAATCAGCATAAAGTTTCGCGATAATATGTTTATTTGATGTGGAAAAAGAACTTTATTATGAAATGAAAGAACGTTTTTTCATTCTTTCCAAACCATTAGATATCATCGAAATCTTTGATTGATCAATTCCTGTCCGACTTCTTTACAGTAATATAGGTACCGGTGTATCAGAATAATATGTGAGTTATAAGAAACAAGCTTTCCGCCCGCGGCTTCGCCCGCGTTTTCTAAAATCTAATAAATTATATACTAAAATCTTCCTCTTGAATCACTCTAAATATTAAAAAAAACCGTATCAAAATCCGTTTCGTAGTTTTAAAGATTTAAGCATACATAGGGACATAGGGACAGAGAAAGCGACTTTGTTTTATACTGTGTAATGATGGGCCGTGTATCCGTGGGCTCAATATATCCAGTAATTCATAATTTCGTAATTCGATACCGGGTCCCGTTGATCTGCAATCTTCCTAAGTATTTAGTGAATAGAGACATGGCACATCATATGTATAGGAACCTTTCAAAGGAGCGAGGGTTTCCATCCGGCTTAGTTTTCCGGGGTTATCCCCAGTTTAAAGGATGTCCGGGAGCGTACTGTATAATTCTCGGCTAATTATGTAACTAATATTATACAAGCCTTTGTTTTTGTGTAAGGACACATATTATTATTATCATAGTTGTTATTTTAAGCAGATGGCAATCCTATCCACTAGTCTTTCACAACGAAAATGCTACTTCAATACAGTTGTAACAGTACTAAGTGAAGGCAAAAATATAGAATTTATTTTAAGCAGATGGCAACCCTGTAGAATTATGGTTGATATTTTAAGCAAATAGCAACCCTATAGAATCATAGTTGTTATTTTAAGCAAGTGGCAGTCATATTAAGTGTTGGAATAGGCGCTGGTAATCGATCTTTTTAGAAGATAATGTATCTGAAAATATATCTTTAACAACATAAATAACCTTCGACTGAAGCATGTTTCTAAAACATAAATAATTTGCGAATATAATAATAGCTAGTGAATAAATTTACCCCTCTATAAGGGTGAAAACTAGGGCGTAATGATGATAATGGGGTCTTAGAAATGATATTTATTTTGTTCTAAGAACTCTTGGAATATCTAGACTTGTTTATTTTGTTAGATAATATATGGAGTGTTTCAGGCAATTGTTATGTATTACAAGTTACCATATATCATTGTGTAGGGTTGTTGTTAACTTAAAAAAACAGTCTGATAGTCGCAAGATAAAAATTCATATTACTTAGGAAATATAATTGTTTATTCTATAATAAATAAGTCCCGTCTTGTCATTCATCGTAATGAAACAGAATTTAAAGATAGATACAGAGATATACTTAGAGATGTGAACATTTCACGAAAATTTGCTTGTGTAGCACGCTACAACATGATCATAATAATATACTATTTTTAAGTTAGTTTAAATAAATATATTATGTAAGAAGCTCCTGTTTTTTCTCCAAACTTTTTATCTTTCATCAGATTTTTACTCTTTTCTATTAAGTTGGTTAAAATATCTCATTGTACGAGGGATTTCCCGGGATTTCAGAGCATCAAGCCTCCGAATTCCATTGTTAGTCTAGGATTAGACCTTACATATCCTGCAGAGCTGTTCGCACATCAAATGACTAATGTATGGCCTTTATTATATTACAAGCTTACCGCCCGCGGCTTCGCCCGCTTTGTCTAAAACCTAATAAATTATATACGAAAACCTTCCTCTTAAATCACTCTATCTATTAAAAAACCGCATCAAAATCCGTTGCGTATAGTTTTAAAGATTTAAGCATACAAAGGGACATAGGGACAGAAAAAGCGACTTTGTTTTATACTATGTAGTGATAGTGTGTGTATTAATTTTGATTGTTCATATTATAATAAATACTAATCTTATTATTATACTATTTACCAAATAGGGAAGATATGGTTCTGTTTATTTTAAAAATAACATTGTAACTAAAATGTTTATAATCCAATTTCGTATTCTTATATCTGTAGAAGTAGGTATATTGATAATATTGCTATAAAAAGAATAGGTGAAACATCGAAGTAATAAAAAAATGACAATGACAAAGACATAAATGTATTTTCTTTTCAATGCCTACTTAAATTATTGAACGGGTAAAGTTCGATTTTTACGAAACAAACGGTAACTAAAACTATCTCAAATACCTAAGTCAAATACAAATAAAGATTCGTGAGAAATTGAAAATAACTTTGAAATCATTCAGGTGGCATAAGAATTCATACACCAAGAGTTGGAATCTAAAATTCTGCTATCAAATTAAATCTTGCGGAAAATTGCCTCCAATAAGGAAAATTGCGACTTATTTCCCGTTGGAGTGCACTCAAAGATTGTGTTTTTGGTAAAACCACAATTGTACAACCCTATTTAGAATACTTGTAAAGTGTAAACAATGTAACTTTGGTGGAATTTTTGTTTATTTAACGTTAAACACTAATCATCGTTAAACGTTAATCACTACGTATAAATGTTAATTATTTTTTCAACTTTATCAAATCGTTTTTGAATTTTGATATTATACAAAAATTGAAGATTTAGTTCTTATTTTTTGAGATTTATTATTTGCGAGTGAAATTCCTTTAAGAATTTTTTCACCTAAGTACACAGATTAAAAATAATCTGACGGTTGTAGAAAAAATATAGAGAAATATTAACCTTCTTCTTTGGAAGTTGGCTACAACCTCTGTTCCCTATACTTTGCTGATTGCAACACGATGCTGATACCCATTTGAAGTAACATGCACTTGGCCTAATTTCGTTTTCACTTTGTCCGGGTGTGTTTTAGTTACCAAATCTTGTATGTATGTATGTAGGTATGTAATTTTATAAGTATAGAAGTTATAAAATCTTTAAAAGCGTGCTTTAATCACATACCAGCAAATTAAATTGTTTTTATCGGGTTTTAATCAAATCTCTTTTACCTCACTGTTTATTTGTCTATAATAGTTTGATGCCAATTTAGTAACTTTGTCTGTATCTCTGTCTGTCTGTTTGTCGTATTAACCTTGTAAATACAAATAAACCCAATCAATATAATATAAAATCCCCGCTTAAAAATCACTATTTTGGCTTTCTCGTAAGTTTTAACTCAGAATTGGCATCCATCTTATATCTATTTTTATTCTAAGAAACACTTACATCCACGTAACTCCTTGAGGAGTGATTCATTTCTCTTGCATTCATACGTTCATCGCATTCCATTCAACAGATCTCAATCATTACGTTCATAGTTCTCTATTACTATGTATAAGGAATTAAAGATTTCATTTGTATTAATAAAGATGTTTTATTCACATGGTATTAAAATAATGTTTGTTCTGGGTAAAAGCAGTTTTCTATATTTTAGCTAATATTTAGTGACGGGCTGTAAAAACTACTTCAAGGCTCTACCTACATATAAATAGTTAAAGATAATAAAAAATACAGAACGATAAACGAAAAAAGTCTAAAATACGTCTAAAAACGAAATTAATCAAACAATAATATTATATTATCATCATGTACGAATGTATATTTATATCTATATAGTTTAGATTCTGTCAGCACAAAGTAAATTCGTTCATATTATTTATCTATACATCACTAGCTTACTGCCCGCGGCTTCGCCCGCTTGGTCTAAAACCTAATAAATTATATACTAAAACCTTCCTCTTGAATCACTCTATCTATTAAAAAAACCGCATCAAAATCTTTTGCGTAGTTTTAAAGATTTAAGCATACAAAGGGACATAGGGACATAGAAAGCGACTTTGTTTTATACTATGTAGTGATGATACTATTTTCATCGTACAGTTCAATGAATTAACTAATGAGTTAAATAATTATTTGAATACTCATATATTCATTAAAATTCGCTTATACCACATTTAATTACTTAAATATTCGGTATTTGTGACCTATTGTTTTCCAAAACCACGGTCGGTCAGCGGCATACTATTATTTATCTGTATTTCCCGCGCAATTAACTCCTATTTATTGTCTGTAACAATTATTGTAATGTTTAATGCACAATGAAGATAAATTCATGAAAATGCAATTAAACGTTATTCATTGATTCATTATTTCATTTTCATTAAAAGCTAACTTATAGAAATCTATTGAAAGGAAGTTAAATATTCCTAGTTATGACTAGATTAAGCAAAGCTTATTCGAAAATTACACAGATACTCATTTTTTACATGAAGGAAACTACAATATTTTTTAAGTCAAACTTCTTTAGGTGAGTTGAGAGTAAAATTTCAAGGTCGAGTCATCGCAATACCGTCACGTCATAGAGTAAGGCGACGATTTTGGTATCTTTGAATCTTGCCAAAGAAGTTTCACTTCTGACACATGTGCTGTAGATAACAAATGGTAAAAAATACAGTCGCAGGATTCAAACTTGCGTCTTTTAAACACGTTACACGACTTATATTTTCTACTGGCTGTGCTCCGCGGTTTTACCCTCAGTGCTCCGCTGACCGCTCCTGTTGGTCTTAGCGAGATGATATTATATAGCCTTCCTCGATAAATGGGCTATCTAACACCGAAAGATTTTTTTAAATCGGACCAGTAGTTCCTGAGATTAGCGCGTTCAAACAAACAAACAAACTCTTCAGCTTTATAATATTAAGTATAGATAACCCATTTCTGCAACTACAAAGATAAGGAGATGATACTAAAAGCCACATTCGCTTGTCAGTTTGTACGCAATAATATGAATATTACTATGTAGATATATTTCTCTGGGCATTTCAAAGGTCATAAATCTTAGTCATTACTAGTTCGTATAATTTCATTTGACCTTGTTTTGTTAATTTCTCATTCTGTTTGTTTATGTTAACCAACTTCAAGAATGATGTCACTTTTATGGGATTGCGACAAAAAAAGCAATGAAAAACATTTTATTCGCAAAATAATCTTTCCTTTTCAGCATATAGTGAATATTAAATTTCTAAATGTACTATGCTGTATTATGTCGTCGTTAAATCAGATTTTGTTCTAAATGTACACAAAGTGATTTCGTGTAAAATATAAAACAAATTGCAAATTCAAGTTCTGAAAAAATAGTCCATGGATTCAAGCGAATAAATACATCTTATTTGTAATCTTCTTTACAATCATGCACATAATATACATGCTAATTGATGTTTCCTGCGACTTCCAAACTACCTATCACAAAAATCACATTATAAAATCGCTCCTTTTTCATGTAAAAAAATAAACAAACAAACATACTTTCACATTTATAATATTACTAAGGATGGTAAGGTTAATACATATATTAAACAAAAACCTATATATCTACACTCTACATGATAATTTTATTCGTCAATAAATTAATTAAGAACAGAGAAGGTCAAAGTTGAGCTTTGAAAGAGCTTTGAGGATTTAAATCAAATAAAACACTAATTAAGTGGGACTTACAGTTTTATTTCTCAATCTTATCCGTATTTATGATATCGGCCATCTGTGAAGTTCACAATCGTACACAATAGTTACAATAAATAGAAATAGATAACAAAACAATATTTATTGTTTAAGACACACACGTTTTAAAACAGCGCAAACGTGAATGTTATATCGTATTCTTCAATATATTTTCGAGAGATTTTGTTTTTATAGAGCTAATAAAGTTGGATAGTATTTTCGATTGAAATTGGATAGTACAATTATCTAGAAAATTATAAAATACTAGATTTCCGCCCGCGGCCTCGCCCGCGTTTTCGAAGGAAAACCCGCATAGTTCCCGTTCCCGTGGGATTTCCGGGATAAAACATATCCTATGTGTTAATCGGAGTTACCCTCTATATGTGTGCTAAATTTCATTGTAATCGGTTCAGTAGAATTTGCGTGAAAGAGTAACAAACACACACACACACACATCCTCACAAACTTTCGCATTTATAATATTAAGTAGGACTAGTAGGATACCGATACGATCCAAAGCAGCGAATCAATGAAATACGTTTCAAAAACACA
>CAJQZM010039337.1:0-22211 GCA_907164665.1 Colias nastes | reverse complement strand
CTCGAATATAAATAAAAATAGTATCAGTAGTTTTTCTCCAAAAACAAGACATATATTAGCGTGAGATCAATCTTTATTTAGATCCTTACCGACGGTACATTACCGCAGACTAATTTGCCTCGAAGGCTTTCTAAGAGCTTCACTATAAAATAATTAGATATACTTAACTTAATATTATGGTTTATTTATATGATGTAGGCTAAAACAAGTACGTACTGCGAAAGAAAATACTTTGTGTCTATTTATGACGTTGTTAGAAAGAGAAAAATATTCATTTGCTGTGCTCTTTTAGCTTCAGGATTTCATCCAATATTGTTCATGAAAACTGAATTGTATTTGTTATTTTAGTAGCAATTTCATTTAGAAACTAGACCAGTGAATTTCCGAGCTCCTGAAGGATCTCCTACATAACATTAGGTTTCTTAATGTTTAAGCTGTTTTTAACCGTTTCAACAAATATTTCAAGAGCAAAATTAGCCAAATTAAGTGAAATCCCATGTTCCCTAGTGGGGTAAGGGGCAGATGCATTATACATCTGTTTCACTGATCGATTTTCTTTAGGGACAAGTAGGTGATCAGCCTTCTGTGTCCTACCAGACCGAGACATTTTTTTTTCTTCGTCTCCACCGGGAATCGAACCCAGGACCCCTCGGTTCTACGCTCACGCGTCAACCACTGTACCAAGGAGGCGGTCAAAGTCAAATTAGTGAATCTATTTTCCACATACTTATTAAACTTCTTTCTTCTTTCAAATACATAGGAATAGAGACGAACCATGGCACTACATATTATTTAGTTTAGTTATTTGTGCTTATATTTAGATGCGTTTACGCTGCAACAATTTTAAATTCGCGAATTTATGATGCGTGGCCTAGTGCTCTTTGTTATTCTAAATAAGTTCTGCGTAAGTGATGACGTACATAGTTTATTTTATACTCTTCACGTTTATATTTTTACACCTTTTAGTACGTAAGAAAAAGAAAATATAAAGCTTCTTTTTTCAGGTCAGTTTTCGTGTAAAATTTTTTAATAAAGTTTCCCGCTTATTCATTGACTAGATTTCCGGCCGCGGCTTCACCCGCGTTTTCAAAGAAAAACTCGCATAGTTCCCGTTCCCGTGGGATTTCCGGGATAAAACCTATCCTATGTGTTAATCCAAGTTACCCTATATATTTGTGTTAAATTTCATTGTAATCGGTTCAGTAGTATTTGCGTGGAAGAGTAACAAACACACACACACGCACACACACACATCCTCACAAACTTTCGCATTTATAATATTAGTAGGATTAAATGAAAATCTTCAAATGTTTCAAGTAAATACATTATCCAGATACGAAACAGATACTACAGAGCATTTATCAGAGATGTCATTTAAGATTATTTCGTTACCGACGGATTCGGACTTCAATTTCCTTCTTCATTGAAATGGGACGCTTTTGAGTTCGTAAATTCTTGCTTTATTTTATAAAGAACACTTTAGGTATTATCTCGCTGTTGCTTTGAGAGCGTGTGATTTTGTGAAGTTAATGAAGATATATCAGAATTAGAGTTAGGTTGAGAAACAGGATGAAAATATGAAGGAATGAAAAAGGAATGCGTTTATTAAGCAAAAAAGTTTACAAAAATTAATTACAAATACCCTTTTATTTTCCATTACAGGTAGTTCTGAAGTGATTTTCAAAATTGCGTCTACTATTACTACTCCATCCATCAATTCAGTCAGCCCGGATAAGTCCACTGTTGGACGTAGGCCTCCCCCATAACGTGCCACAGTTGCCGATGTTTGGCTACGCTTAACCATCTGCGTCCAGCTGTCTTAACTATAATAACATCAGACCACCTAATGGGAGGGCGTCCACTATTACTACTAATAAAACATAATAAATAGCAATAACTATATTTAAAAACATATTTATTTCAGAAAACTTGTTTTATATAGAACATCAGTCGTATTTGACCGGCATATTATAATGTATACAGAAAGTCCCCGAGGCAGATTTCTGTGAGAAGCCAAGCTGCTTCTTAAAACTTTTGTAGCTAAAATAAACAATACTTTTAAAGAACATCGTACGAATGGTATTTGTCTATTTCAAACAAAAGTTCATGTTGATATAGGCTCCATTTTATATATTCAATTATTTTTAGGAATTTATACGTATATACATTTGATATTTTACACACAAATAAATTTGAAATAAGAGAGTATTTTTTTCATAAATATTTTGTAGAATATAAAAAACTTGCATTATATTAAGTAGAATTAAAATAGCAGCAATCGATAGAAACGTCTTTTAAAAAACGCTTCGAATTCCAAATAGAGAATCCATATATTTTCCACCATATATCAATACTCGTTTTTTGAAGTCGGCTAAATAAACAACTGCCTCCCCCGGGCATTCCCTATTCGCGACTGAGACCGCAGGGCCTCCATCAAAACGTGATCACAAAGTTATTTTAGTACAGCCTGAAAGGGTGAAAATATATTTTATGCTACTATTATACGAATAAACTCAAACTTAAACTCAAGACATTTATTTATTCAACCAGACTTATTTTAGAAGCGCTTTTTAATGGTGAAAAGGACAAATTATTGACTACTGGTTTGGAAAGTAGTTTCTACAGAGGAGTTTTAGTTTGTTTATTTGTCTTTATTTAAGAGAAAGAAAAAAATGTATCGATAGTACTATAATATGATTTTTTTTGAAGTGAAATTTCTTTAGGCGCGTTGAGAGTAAAATTTCAAGGTCGCGTCATGGCAATACTGTTACGTCATGGAGTAAGGCGACAATTTTGCTATCTTTGGTACTTGCCAAAGAAGTTTCACTTCTGACACGAGTGCTCGCCACACACACCTTTTATTTTTATTTTTACAGCGGTGAAACATCAAATTGCTAGAAAATTTTCCTTGAATTACGCGGTGACGCCGCGGGCTAAAACTAGTTTAAAATAATTATAGTTTACAAACTAGACTATACTAGGTTCTAGGTATTGTGTTTAGATTTTAGATAGTAAACTAACATTTCGCACAAAGCGCTTCTGGTGTAACTCGTATCTGATTATAACAGCGAGTGAAATCTCGCAGTTTATTTAACTCTGATGATCTCTGATAATATTCTGGGCTGGTTTGCACACTTTTAATATTAAATTATGGCCAGGGTTGATGTAATTTTATTTGATATAATTTTTATTACCAACGATTTCATTATGTTCACCGTGTTTCAGATTTTTTCATTTGAAATAGTATTGTTATTTGGCATTTCTATGCGAAATAATAAAATATTTATTCATAAAAAAAATAGCTGACTTTTTATAAGTTAATACAACAGATAATATAATAGTAGAGTACTACTCAACTACTAAACCATATTATATTTAATAAATAAAAATAAAAAATGGTGTGTGTGACAGCCCTGATTTTTATAGAACGACGTGTCAACTGATAAGTGATTAATGGCGCAAACAATGGAAATAAATCTGGGATTTTTGTTTTATTTTACATATTATTCTATCGTACACATTAAGCATAAAACATTTTAATATTTACATTTGTTTAGATTAACGTTAAATACCTAGTTATTAATTCCTAATAACTTGTTTATAAACATTCTTCATTGTGTAATATAAAACTTAAAGAGGCGTGACTTCGAAACTAAACGTAAACAAACAGTTCTGAGTATTGCGTTATAATAAGTAAACATTATTTTTCAAACATTAAATTCCATTATAATTATGATGAAAAAAACACCCATTTCCATATTACGCAAAAAAAATCAATCTGTCCAATAAATAGGAAAGGCCTAATGATATTTTCCACATCTTCAACGGATTCCGCAAAGCAATTTACTTAATAACCTATTTTAAAGGCTTCAGAAAATTAAAATTCTACTTGAACATTGTGAACGGAGTAACTAGGGCAAAAAGATCAATTGTTTAGAGGCGGGAAAATGTACGTGTAACGTGACGTTAAGAAATAAGAACCCTTTGGACTACGGCTTCAATTAAAATTTAATTACGTAATCTTTTATTTACTGGTAATACTTGTAATTTTGAAGAAATGCCTCTAAAATATTACTGTTACAAAACTTCTGCGCCAATTAAATACATATTTTGGAAATATATAACCTCTTTTTTATTTGATTCGTTTTTTTTTCACTGGCAGAGATACTAGTTATATTTTTACTAAAAAAAAAAAATTCAGCGAAAAACATTTGTAATAAAAAAAATACAATACGACAAAACTGCACAGCCGCTTTTGATGTATTCCTGGTAAAAGAAAAGACGGGACAGAAATTCCTTCTAACACTCTTCACACATTTTACACTAGCAGTATTTTACGTAATAATAATAATTAATTAAACCGAATAAGCTTTTTTAATCCATATTTACTCAACAACTCAATCACATGTGTAGTACATTTCTCTTTAAAATAGCGTTGATTAAAAGCTATTATGTTAAGAGCTAATAACAAAGCTGTATTTGTCATTTATTTTACAGTATGAATCTGGATTCATGATACATTGCTGCATAAGTTTCAATGTTGCATTTTTATTTTCATTTAGGCCGTTTGTAAACGAACGTGTTTTTTCATTTAACTTTTCCAATTATGTTCTGGTTTTTATTATGTGAATAAATGTTTATTTTATTTGTTTATTTTTTCTCAACACATTTGTGAATTATCTGGGGATCGCTATAGTTTTCGCATTTATCATTCATCATATCCTTAGGTTATTCTTTCTTCCATAGGTCAGATATCAACTCGACTTAAAACTATGTAGGTAAGTAATATTACTTGTATCACTACGTAATATTAATAATTACAATAAATTATTCGGGTGGATTTATAATAGTTACTTCTTTATCAAACTTATGATTCCCATTTATTTATTTCCACTGTTCGTCTACAAACAGCCATAATAATACTTCAAAGTAGTCATGTCCCTGAAAATGCTAAACACGGCACTTTCCATCTTTCACGCCAGAACAAATATGATTACAGTTGCACGTGTATGCATGTTCATACTGACAAAGTGTGCGAAAATTTTTGAAATTCACATCTTTATCATCTCTACATAGTATAAAATAAAGTCGCTTTCTCTGTCCCTATTTATACTTAAATCTTTAAAACTACGCAACGGATTTTGATGCGATTTATTTAATAGTTAAAGTGTTTGGAACAGGAAAGTTTTAGTATATGTATTATAATTTAGACAAAGCAGACGAAGCCGCGGTCGGAAAGTTAGTATTATGTAAAACGCATTGTCGTTAAGAGATTTAATAATGTGACCTTTATGTTTACCAGAATGATTTTAAAAGAGCCCTTGGCTTTGCTCGCCCATAGGAGTGGAAGTTTCAACACAGTACGTAAATTATTATTTTTTGCACAAAAATGCATGTCACATATTTAAATGGGTTCATATATAACTTTAGTGTCGTCTTAATTGTACAACTAACATAAGTGCATTTGCCTTTTAGTATCCATATTGTTTGCTTACAAATTGCTTGTTTTTCTTATCTTAATAAAAGTTTGTCGTTAGTCTGTGTTTATTTTTAAAAAATATTGTAAAACACTCAGATACTTCTCACAAAACAGATTTTTTAATGGAAGTTTTTATAAAAAAAATAGATTAGATTATTTTGTTTGAACGCGCTCATCTCAAAATTACTAGACCGATTTCAATAAATTCTTACACCGTTGGATATCTCCGTTCTATCTGACTACTATAGGCTTTATAAGTACCAGGGCCTACTGCTAATCAGTCAGCAATATTACATTAAATATCTACTTGTACCTTTGGTGATCTTGAGTTGTAGCGATCTAAACAAACGGAATGATTCCTCGTATCGATGACGTCACACCCAATTTACCCGACCATGTATTGCTATATTAATAGCATTTACGAGTAAATATAGTCGGACATAAAACTGCGGTTTTTATGTTTTGTTTAATCGCTCTTTTTACGTTTTATTTGCGCTCATAAACTCAAAACTCAAACTCAAACATTTATTTATTCAATTAGACTACTTTTAGTAGCACTTTCGAATCGTCATTACATTTAAAGTATTTTTAACATTTACCACCGATTCGGAAAGCAGTATCTATGGAGAAGAACCGGCAAGAAACTCCATAGTTGCTCTTTTAAAATCATTTCAATATTACATAATCTGTAACTTAAATCTAACTACATAATATTAAATCATAGTATGCCAAAGAACTGTCCTGTTGTTCTTACGCGACAACCCTCCATGGATTTTCATCTTCCATATATTCCTTAATGCTATAATAGGCTCTCTGAACTAATATATTTTTTACATATGTTTTAAATTTAGCACTACCAAACTCTTTAATATTATGAGGAATTCTATTGTAAAAGCGTATACCTTGACCCATAAATGAATTTTTAACTTTAGCTAATCGGAAAAATGGCATTTCAATTCTATTTCTGTTCCTTGTGCCATAACAGTGTCTATCTCCTACTCTTGTGTGTAAGTCGGCGTTTTTGTGTACATGCAAAATATTATTAAATATATACTGTGATGGTACAGTAAGGATACCAGTATTCTTAAAGAGATCTCTTAGTGAGTCCCGAGCACGTAAATTATATATAGAGCGAATGGCTCTTTTCTGTAAGATAAATATAGTTTCTATATCTGCTGCCCTGCCCCATAGTAGAATTCCATAGGACATAATACTATGAAAGTAGCTGAAATAAACCAATCTAGCTGTATCTTCATCGGTGAGATGCCTTACCTTTCGGACTGCATATGCTGCTGAACTGAGCTTACCTGCAGCGGTGTTGACATGGGCTCCCCACTGTAGTTTCTCGTCCAATGTTAACCCAAGAAATACAGTCGATTCTGCAGGTTGTAATACCTCCCCGTTCAAGGTAATATTTCTGCTCAACTTTTTAACGTTAGGTAGTAAAAATTCAACACAAGTTGTTTTTTTGGCATTTAATAATAAATTATTAGCAGTAAACCAGTCGGATATGTGTAAAAGAGTACTGTTCAGCAATTCGGCAGCTTTATTGTGGTGTGAGGTGTTTTATAATGGATGTACGTTTATGTTCTGTAGAAACTGCTTTTGGTGGTAAATAGTTTATGTATTATGGCGATTCAAAAGCTTTAAAAGAGGTCTAGTTTATTTCACACAAGTAGGTATGTTATGTTTAAAGATTTAACACTTTGTACGTATAAAAGAAATTTGATTATTCTAATGTTTTAGATTCATTCAAAGGTTTAATTATGAACGTTTTATGTATAAATAAATATTTGAGTTTGGGTTAATGTGCGATATTTCACCCTGTTTTAAGCAATGGTTTATGTTTGAACAAGCCTAATTTGCACATTTGCCAAGATTCACACCCTTGACCTAAAACGGTACAGTTTTGAGAATACGTGAATTCAATAAGCATGGTTGTGAAATAATACTACTAGGAATACTTACTTCGTCTTTGCTTCTAAATGTTGATAAAACGTTGAATTAAAAAGAAAGAAGGTGAAATTATTCGCGTCAAAACATTTTTTTGTTAAATAAATATTAATTTGGTATTCATAACTTAGCAACTTGTCAATTGAAAAAGAAAATATAAGAATTGTTAGTGGAGTTTTCACTATAAAAATCGTAATCTAACTTCGATCGCAATTGTGTAGCTGTAGAACATAAAAATCTAACTTTTATTTTAATCAAAGTTTTTATAAATAAATTTAATATCATCAAATTTCGACAAGTTAACTATCGCGGCTTCACTTACGCAATAATGAATCGTCACAAGCCATTTTTTTGACAATAATTAGCCTATACCCGTTTTGAAATTCATCCAAACCAATCCAGTCAATTCGTGACCTATCACAAAAACAGAATAATTTATTTACTGATAAAGATTTAACTATATTATGTAAAATGTTAATTAAATGAAATCAATTTTCTTCTCAATTAAGTTGAATTACGTCACGATCTTTAATGTAATTTTTTTCTTTCCCAAATGATTTCTTTCTCTTTAGGTCCTAGAATGGTCAAGAGGTTGCACTTACTCGATTGCGTTTGGGACTTTGGGACCCTGTCCGATTTCATATTGAACTGTTTCTAACTGCAAACAGTTCTTTCAGTAATAGTTAATGAGCTCCATATTATTGGTTTGTTATTGTTTTGTTATGTATAATTTGATTTAAATAATAAATAGATCGTCTTTGGATATTCTCATGGGTTTCTTTCATAATTTTTTGATAAATTGATATACATATAGGTAAACAAATAAATGGTCAAGCCGGTCCTGATGATAAGTCCGATTTGTAAATGTTTCATCGCGCTGTTAACCCCTCACGCGTCCTACTATAACATACTGATTTAGTTACGAGCAAATAATGTACGTAGGACGCGTGAAGCTTTAAGTTATATAGCCTATATCAATCTCTTACCTCCTAAGTCCTAAGTTCTATGTCTAGTCCTTTCACATTTTTAAATATTATTACATAAGGATTTGATAATAGCAATTCTATAAATAATTACAACATAGAATACTTTTACAAACAATGACTGAAACAAATTAAATCGACTTCAATGCTACGAGCTCAGTTTAATGCTTCAATCTTTAAACACGTTTACAATTTCCGATGTAAATAAATCTATTTGCTAACTACTTTATGTGATTAACAATTTCACAATACAGCAGTTTACCACGCTCGAAGTATTCGATAACGATTGATATATAAAGAATAAAACGCGTGTTATATCCATTATAAAGTATTTAATTTAGGATTATTTATTATCTGTATATTCTCGCTGTTTGCCCTGGCACCACCGAAATTGAACCGTGAAAAAAATCTATGAAAAATGTAACGGAAAGCAAAGAATAACTTTCTAGATAAATAATTTTGGTTATCTGTCATTATTTTGTTCATTTATTACCTTACAAAGACAAAAAATCACATCGTTCATTTTTATTTAGGTATTATTTATAATACTAAGTAGTTAGGAACATTGGTCAATAATCTTGATTGATATTGTTATTGATAAATGATAACCTAAAGATTAAATTACGGCTTCAATTCGTAAATCTTTAAAGCAAAACTTTAGGTAACTGAATTACCGCAGACTTTTGAGGATCTTTTACTTCTATCTATAATTACCTATTCTCTATCTATGTAATCTGACTTAACTTTGAAGAAATTAAATTTCATATCTTATGACGTGCCTGACCAATATATATCCAACTGTAACTAAATCATTGCTCATATGAAAATTCATTTTCTACGATCTACATGATTACATAAATCTATCACACCACAACACAATCCACCACACAAACTAATATTATAAATCTGAAGAGTTTGTTTGTTTGTTTGAACGCGCTAATCTCAGGAACTACTGGTCCGATTTGAAAAATTCTTTCGGTGTTAGATAGCCCATTTATCGAGGAAGGCTTTAGGATATATACCTATCATCTTGCTAAGACCAACAAGAGCCGAGCACTGCGGGTAAAACCACGAAGCAGAGCTAGGATAGTTATAAAACTGAAAAAATGCTTTATTATTAATGCCTTGTTAACTATAACTAAAGCAGTACACTATTTATGCAAAGATTCTCAGTATATTAGAAAATTAGTACAAAATAGAGCCTGTAATTAAGAAACACGGTTGAGCTGGCCATGACAAGGGTCGGAGTGACATCTGCCGGGTAAAGCGCGTCTTAACTGTAGCTAGTTGAATATTCATGAAAAATGTGGGTACATTACAAAATGTGGTCGCGCGATAGTTTATGTTGTTAGAGCTTTTTGTTGAGGAACTTTGGACTTTTTCACTTTGGTAATAGATCGCATTATGAATTGTGGATGTGTCATGTGTATCATTGTGTGCGTGAAGGTGTTTCCGTACATGCGTGCTTGTGTGTGTGTTTGTGTGTGTGTCCGTGTGGGTATTTGTGAATGTAACTCCTATACCCCAGCCACACGACTCGACGAGTGGTATGGGAAGTGACGAGGGAAGTAGGCAGGGACGTAGTGTGGCCACGTTACTCGTCATGCCACTCGTCGTGCTCATCGTCCTGCTCACTGCTCCCTATTTTGTCGGCTTTTGCGCGCGAGTCAAAGGACCGGCAATACGAGTGCGAATTAGGGATGGGCGTCATGGAATCAACGGACTAGTTAAATTAACCGTCTATAATATGTACACTCAACGATTCGACTAGTCCATCGCTCACCAATGCACTAGTTGAATTCAACGGCTAAACAGTCTTATTGATAAGAATAAATTCTTTTCTTTGAAGTTTTTAAAAAAAAAAATATTTTTGGTTTACAAGACCAATGTTTTGAATTTAAACTATAAAAACAAACGATAATAAGTTTTTTAGTAATACTTTTTTTAGGGAGTATAATTTTTGTAAGAAAGCATAAACATTTATTAATTGTTTTATGGAGATTAGAATTTATTGTTTTAAGAATTTATTTAATAATAGTTATTTATTTTACACATGGACTAGTCGAAGATTTTAACTAGTTGAACGACTAGTTGATGAACGACATTTAACGATCTAGTCTCGTTGATGAAAAATACGTCGACGACCCATCCCTAGTGAAGAGCGTCGCGATTAATCGCGCGAGTAGAGCAGTGTGTGGCCAGACGGCAATATCGAGGCGAGCGGCAGCGCGATGAGCAGGACGAGGAGCAGGACGAGTAGCAGGACGAGTAGCATAGTGTGGCTGGGATATTAAGCGAATGTTTGCGGAAAGTTTGAGTAGTTTTTATGTAGTTTCTTGATATGATGTGACGTATAATCGAACAAGTTAACGATACAATGTTTCAAACTTATTGTATCCGGTTGTTTAGCTAATAGCTATAATCGTTCTTTGAACAAAAGATAAATATTTCTTTGTAACTTTTTATACCTACTTATAGTTTTACTACTTCTTTTAGAGCGAGAGAAGCTTTTCAAGCTTCACATACATATACAGGGTGTCCCACTATTGGTATACTAAGCGCGAAGGGACTTGTAGTTTTGCATATACTGATCACGTAAAAAATACTTTAACAACAAAATTACGCCAAATTTTTTTTGCTAAATTTTTCCTTAAAATTCATGTTTTCTTCTCTATCTTCGCGCAGCCGGCACATACCGCTTCTCTAATGTGAGCATTTTGTCTATGAAAACATAATCTTATACGATAGCTCACGTGCTGGTGGCAAAGTTGGGCAGGTTGCTTGTTATGGGTGTACACATAGAGTTTTAAGAATGCATCTATTTGAAAAAAAAAATGCGTCTGGAATTTTATAAGTATTTTTTACGTACTCAGCGTATGCAAAACTATAACCTCCTTTGAGCTTAGTATACCAACAGTGGGACACCCTGTATAAATAAATACAGGCAAAGAAAATATTATACATTTTATAATACAAATCTATACTAATATTATAAAGCTGAAGAGTTTGTTTCTTTGAACGCGCTAATCTCGGGAACTACTGGTCCGATTTTAAAAATTCTTTCGGTGTTAGATAGCCCATTTATCGAGGAAGGTTATAGGCTATTTAACATCACGCTACAGCCAACAGGAGTGGAGCTACGGGGGTGAAACCGCGCGGAGCAGCTAGTATTAATATCTATCTGAATAGCCATAAGGTCGTTCAAACACGAATTAATCTTCCACCTGTTTCTGTTCCCAGGATCCTAATGTAATCATACGGTATTTAAGTTTAACTCTCCGAACCTTTGCGCTTATTTTTTCAATATTATGTTCTTTCATGTTGAAAAATATACTAAATTTGTACCCTTTATTGGGTTATACCAACCAAAAATTTATCGCAATTAAAATTGTATTCATAAACTCCATTAAAGAAAATTTTATTAATATTCAAGGAAAGTCACGCGTCAAACTAGTTAATATCAGCCTATTGTTACCGAGTCTCATTTAATATGGACCCAAAATCCAAATCACGTTTCAATTTCATTCATGAGTAATAAAACGATCTTAGAACATTTTGACTATATAAGATATTACATTCCTTTTCCACAGATAAGGAATAGAAATAAATAAATTAATAAGGAAGTTAAAGGAAAAAGAAACAGATCGTTAACATATTGTTAACATAATATGAAAAGATGTCAAAGAAAAAATGAATAAATAGACGCAAATAAGAAACAATATAAAGTAACAAAAACAACATTTCTTATTATTTGTTCTAGAATAAAACTGCTATTAACAAGAAGAATAAACGCAATTCTTTAAGTTCGTAGTTTAATGATATACCTAAAGGCACTTAAAGTTACACATTTACATCCAGATTCAAAAAGAAAAAAAAAAATACACAACTGAATTCCTAAACGTGCCCAGTAGCAATATTATTCCAAAACAGAAAAGGACCAACATGAAAAATTAAAGTTGGTACGAACATAACAGTATAGGCCTCAATGGACAAATAAAAATATAAGGCAGGGGTTCCCAATATTTTTCAGCTCGTGGCGGAGTTCTCGTGGCGGAGTTTCATGTTAAGTTATTTGTCACGGCGCCCTACCCACCCAAAAAAAAAATAAAAAACAAAACACGACAAAGGCGATGCACACGACGTAAGTAAGTACATACCTATCGTCGTAGTAGATTTAAAATCTTGTATGTCATTTACTATGTTTCTTACCGATTCGAGTGCTCAAAAAAGGTACTCGTGAATATAAGCAGATCGACTCACGGCGCCCCTCTTCATTTTCTACGGCGCACACTTTGGGAACCTCTGATATAAGGCATTACTTTCACCCCCGAATTTTTACAGTTCAGTTTTATTATCTCACTCCCTCACTCCATTAAGGGTCTTATATCTGATTGGTTCTAAAATATTCTATAAATCTAATGGGTCAACGACGAGTCAATCTTTCAGATTTTATCGTTTATACTAATATCTGTGCTAATATTATAAAGCAAGGCTTTGTTTGTTTGAACGCGCTAATCTCAGGAACTACTGGTCCGATTGGAAAAATTCTTTCGGTGTTAAATAGCCCATTTATCGAGGAAGGCTATAGCTATAGGCTATATATGATCACGCTAAGATTAACAGGAGCGGAGCAATGCAGATAAAACCGCGGGGCACAGCTAGCAGCGTTTGTAGGCCTCTAGGATCGAAATTGATCAGTTACTGATTTCGTCAAAGGAAATAAATCTTATGATGACTACTTGGACTCTTCCAAGTTTTAGCCATACAATACGATGAAGATGTATGGTCTAAGCTTTTTAACGTCTTGAAGAAAACTGTAATTTATGGTGTTCTTTATGTAAATAGCTTCAGTTAATAATAATTATCTGATAGACGTTTTTAGATGCAATTGAGATACTAATGATAATGTATTTGTCACGATATGCGGGCTAAGCAAGATATATCGCGGTAAGTTTATAGATGGGTTACCCCGAGACTTCTTTGGGGAGAAAATTAAAAACTGTTCTTTACTTTAATATATGTTGCATTTATGTCGGCTTTAGCAAATAACTAGCCTTCATTTATGTCTTAATTTGGCACTAGGCCAGTAACGGCATTAAACATAAAATGTGTTAGTAATTGTTTGGATAAATTAAATTTACGGAGGTTTTTAGTGTTTCTGGATACTAAAATTTAACTTCAATTTAATATAATGGAAACAAAAATTAAATTAATGAAGGTTTTTGAACTCGCTAATCTGGAATAAATAAGTAAATGCTATCCGATTTGTTTGGTGTTCAAAGTTATCTCAATACAATTATTAATAACGGAATATTCACATCTAATTTAGATTAATAAATTTAGAGCGTTTTTATTATTTTGTTTAATACATGCAGATAATATTATGCAGACCACAATGCAGGTGATAATTTTTTTTTCTAATTTTAACTTTATTTTTTTATGTGCATATAAAAAAATATTTTTCAAATAAAAAAATATGTTTCTATCAACTATCTAAAAAAATATTTTTTAAATATAACTAAACACACAGCTGATGTAAACCGGCTAAACTCAGTAAGCCGAAATACAACGAGAGTGATAAATCATGTAGTGGTCAAATGACCTGAATTTGCTCTGAACACAGCGGTTCCAAATAATCAGGGGGTTTAGGAAATATTAACTTTATATTGACGACCCTATTGCACTCAAAATAAAGCCTATTTTGCGCTGTCGTTCGTAAAAGTTTAAATTCTTCGGGTTGAGTTATGGACTTCGTAAAGGTATTAATAAAAATATCAGATTAAAAGTATTTTGATTAAAAATTTATTAAATTATCTTGTGTACTAAAATTGTGTTATATCTTAAATGATTTAATGCTATCAGATCTTTTGTAGAGACTAGGCTTTCTAGCTTAATTCTAAAAGATATATAAATTAAGAAATCCTACTCTTGATCATTAACTTATTTGGTCCGTGTAAGGAATCATAATATACCCGCCAATTAATTCTACTGTTAGTTCAAAAATATTACCTCTATTTTTATTAAAATATGTAAGTGGTTTATTCTGCGTGGTTTTACAGAAAACTTATACACCTTCAATGTTTGCAAACAAAATAACATTTAACATAAACCATAAACATACCTCACTTATTCACTCAACAAACTGAATTATTACGAAATTGTTCATGTTATAACTTAGCCAATAATAATGTGATTAACCCCGCGCCCTGAACTCTGATATTTCATTATCGTTTAATTACTTTCAACAAGTTTACTAGACGCAGAATATACGTAATTAACTCTTTAGCTAAATTACATTTCGCTAGAAATACGAGGCAATCGATTCTGAACCTGGCTGTAGAGGTGTAATCTTTTTAACGTAGGGTCTGGGTTCGATTTAGTAGAGCCAATTCTAAATTAAAAAGTTCAGATTTTATTGATAAGGAATTCGATGAACCGATATAATATTCGGTTACTTCGAAGTGAGACTTTTAAGGCGCGTTGAGAGTAAAATTTCAAGGTCACGTCATAGCAATACCGTCACGTCATGGAGTAAAGCGACGATTTTGGTATCTTTGAATCTTGCCAAAGAAGTTTCACTTCTGACACGTGTGTTAGGTAGGTACAGACGTGATTTTTTTATTGAGTAGAGCCAACCAACACAGCCACCAAACCACTACTTTGAAATGTAAACAGATTCCGTTCTACCCTATATCTTAAACCGAAATGGAGTGCACTTAGTTTTAAGTAAATGATAAACATGTACAGACACCTGGACGCGCTCCAAATGCACCTAAATGCACCAAACTCCAATTTCATTAAATATGCAAGTAGCTAGGACACCAGTGAAATTCTTGTTAGAACTGGCACAGAATTTGAAGCAATGAAATGCCCAGTTCTCGTCAATCTTGAAGTTAACTGTCAGTCCGTTTTTATCTAACTCATTCAAAATTGTATTTACATCTCTATTGGTAACTTAAGAACTGTCAGGTTGTTGACTCGATAAGATAATTTTGACCGTTGTTTTTGACTGTATATTTTTGTTACTGTATCAGAAAATTCTTCACTATACTTATGCTTTAGTACGTTGGTTTATACACTTACCAGGGCATGTTCTAATTTTAGTTAATAACAGTATATTCTAAATTGTTTCTTTCTAACAAATTTATGTTTAAATGAATTCCTTCTATTGTTCCACAACGCCGCAAGATAGCGTCAATTTGGTTCGATGGATCCACGTAGGTATAATCCATTGTATCTCTAGGGAATGCCTTTGAATCTCATGAAATTGAATTTATTTCATTTATTCCCTGTATTATTAATCTTACCTATTTTACATAGCATGATAATGTTAGGAGGATGAAATTTAATAAGATGGCTGTAATATTTCTAATAATCTGATTGTTCCAAAGCAATGTTGAAATTAATAAGATGAGTATTCTTTTTCTTCTACCGTGATACTTTTTTTATGTTTGGTTCTTATTATTGTGGGTAAATTGGATTCTTAAATAGTAATGAAAGAACTTCAGCTTGCTATCAACTCCCTTATGATGCTGCCTACTTAACAGATGAAATGTAACTTATTTAGGAAGGTTCAATAAATTGGAGTGAACTAGGGATGCTACGGTAATAAGAAAACGCGATTGCAGCGTAAAATATACGTAGTAACTATTTAGTAATCCGTGGTAATATGAACGAGTTGATTTACCTATATTTAAGAATTCATCGTACTTATCTATCTTGGATTTGGGAATTTAAATTAGATTATTTTTCGTGACGATGTGATTGTGATATCCTTTAACAATTTTTATAATATACCAATTCAATTTATTAACCTCATACTCATTCAACGTCAACTTATTATTTCTTTGTTCCAGAACTGGCAAGCTACATTACCCCACAAATGTGTGTGGACCATTGTTTGAGGAGGAGCTCGAGTTCTGGGGCCTGGACTCCAACCAGGTGGAACCCTGCTGCTGGTCGACATACAGCATACACAGAGACACACAGGTGAGGTGGAAGATTGAGGTCCCAGAAAATCTCTAAAGGACCTATTATTTTATGGTGCTATAGCGTATAAACCTACAAAATGACCACGAATATTTCTTCTGACGGTACTAGATTATTACGGAGAAAAACAAATTAATACAAAACAGTTTATATTGGACATACAATTTTTCCTGTTGATGTGAATTCAGTGTCAGGGTTTTAACAAGAATAACACCACTGATTTATATAATCAGGAGACAGGCTATAACATTTTTGCGAAAAACATCATAAAATGATTCATTATAACTCATATTTCGTGCTTCTTCCGAATGATTATTACCGTTTATACAAGTTTCGATATTAAATCTGCTAATACGACGTCACGTTCAGTTAAATAACCGAAGTAAAAGTAGTTAGTAGATAACATAAAATTGCTCCGTGAACCGAGTAAATTTTAATAGTAAAAGTTCCAGAAAGTTCTTTATTGAATTTTGAAAGGTCCATCGCATTTCTAACCAGGCGATGTCTGATGAAAAATGACCCAATCCTATGAAGTTTATAACATTATCCCTTTCTAACTAAAACCGTTTATTATTTTACATTCATTGTTCGCACTGTGTTATTAATTTTAACATTTTAGTCATTATCTTTGTAGGGTAACTTTATAAGAATAAAAACAACAAAATGATAATGTTATTTTCCAAAATAAAATTGTAAAATTGCTCTTGTTCCCACGGCACAGGGAATTCTTGAGCCGTGGGAGCAAGAGCAATTTTTTCAAATTGATTCCACATGTTTCTTCCAATGATACATTTCATTTCTTCAAATTAAAAACTACGCTATTAAAAAAAATCGCTTAAATTTTTTTATGCAATATAATTCTAGATAGACAGCCTAAATCAGGGGAGTTTTTTTATATTGAGATTTCTAAATATTGGGTAGACCTTTCGCATCTGCTACATCGATCGATTTTCTTTAGTCTTTACAGCCCAGAAGATAATGAGCCTCCTGTGTCTTTCCAGGCTGAGGAATTATTCGACTCGCATAGAACCCAAGAAATTCGGGTCTAAAATTAACTTAATTTATTAATACTGGCTATATAGATATTTTTGAAACAAATATAATTTAAGAACACGCTTTAATAAGATAAACTGAAATGAAATGATTGTATTGCAACCATTTCTTGATAAGTGTACAAATGTTGAATTAAATCCGTTTAAAAAGAGCCAAAATCAAGGCTAAATGAGTTAGTTGAATACAAACAAACAAAATTAGAAACATATCAACAGGTGAGGCTTATGAAAGTAATATGAAAATGGAATGAAATTTACAGCATTCAATGTTTTAATTATTGAATAACAAAATGTGTGGACTTTTATTTTTCTTTAATTTGTTACAAAAACTGCTGTGGAATTAATGTAAATTTTCAATAAGGGGAAATTACTGAACCGATATTTTTACCAACACCGTTGCCAAGTTTTGAATACGTAATATTGAAGTGTAAGCGATTTCCTTCGTCAGTACGATTTGCTTACTCTGGGTTTTATCTTATTTTAAAATTAATTCTAACATGGAATGGTGTTTACAATAGTATAATATATAATAAGGACTAAATAGAAAAACTTTTATTGTTTTATTTATGAGGAGAAAACTATAGATCTTTAATACGGCTAATATACGCGGTGTCGTTCGACTTAATAAAGGTATCTACTTAATTTTATAAATTAAATCTATACTAATATTATAAAGCTGAAGAGTTTGTTTGTTTGTTTGTTTGAACGCGCTAATCTCAGGAACTACTGGTCCGATTTGAAAAATTCTTTCGGTGTTAGATAGCCCATTTATCGAGGAAGGTTATAGGCTATATATCATCACCCTAAGACCAACAGGAGCGGAGCAATGCGGGTGAAACCGCAGGGCACAGCTAGTGTTTTATAATAACTCGTCTGCATTTGCCTTTATTTATAAAAATTCCATAAAAATTCAATTCATTACATAGTAACTATCAGCTGTCTATTTTAAGGGAGAGGAGACGATAAATTTACAAAAAGACACAGAAATCAGAGGTTCTGCCTCCGATGGGACATTTTTATCAGAAAGCCTATACGTCACGATATCCTTAAAATTTAAGCAATCTCTGTCTCCATAAAACCTATCTCCTTCACTACAGAACACGCAAATTTCAACTCTGTGCCTTCAGCGTAAGGTTCACTTACATTTTCCTTGAGATTTTTATGAATACCAATAAATATAAATCGCTGGAAAGGTTTGACAGCGCTTTTCTCAACGAAACATCTGGCCTTTCAATTTGTTCAACGTCTTGAATTATGAACAACTTCAAGAGTTAGCATATTTATGAATGTGATTGAATTTATAAGAAAGGACTTACTTGAATACTTACTTTGCAAGTTTTTTTTCAGTTTAAGACTGTCTTTATAGTAAGTTCAAGATATTTTCATTAATAAGAGAGTAGTTTGAAAATCTTGGGTTCAGTTCTGTAGTTATAATTTATTTGATTTAATTACTTGTAAAAACATTTTTCTGTTTTAATTAACTTTTAAATTTCGAATCAATCTTTTATCATCTGTTACAGTTTTATGAATAACAAACAAAAGTTTATTTATATTGTTTTTAAGTAAGTCAATCAACACAATGTTATTACAAAATTTAATTGAAATATGCAACATAAATCTTTTATTAATTAAACAGAATTGTATTCCATTCATATTTTCAATCGTGTCCAACAATATGCCAATAAATTATAAGAACAATTGTATTTTTCACGCTCACCTGTTTTGGCACTCGATATCACTTTAATAGCTTTTATTTCGTATTTAATTTACTTTCCGTCTTTTTTGTAGTTCAAAAAATATATTTCTTCTAAAGTATTAGTATTCCACGTGCACGTCTTTTCCGGCATAAGAAATTGCTATCACTACACAAATTTTGAATGCGAGACTTTTGGATACGATTCTTCAATAAAAAAATCTACTAATACTATGTTACAGTATCTGTGCCTCGCGGTTTCTTTCGCGGACAAATCAAGTATTTCTATACCTAGCTAATGTGTTATTCTGATGTACGACCTATATTAACGTAAAGTTTCATACAAATTGGTCTAGTAGTTTTTTCAAGAAAGAGTAACAAACGTAAATATATAGATAGCCACTTGTATTAAACCTTTTCCTTTGCACTTACTTTTATAATTTACTAGCTTACCGCCCGCGGCTTCGCCCGCTTTGTCTAAAACCTAATAAATTATATACTAAAACCTTCCTCTTGAATCACTCTATCTATTAAAAAAAACCGCATCAAAATCCGTTGCGTAGTTTTAAAGATTTAAGCATACATAGGGACAGAGAAAGCGACTTTGTTTTATACTATGTAGTGATAAGAAACAAAACAGTTTTGCGTATTCCAAGATTTTCTGAACGAAGCGCCCAATTAAACAGAAACTTTTCGTGTTCCAATAATAATCTCGTCTTTATTTTATCAAAACAATTTGAGAATACTGTTACATAAATTAGATAAAGTTATACGTTTATAAAAATGTTTTCCTTATATCTATTTATAAACTGTATGGAATATTACGAAGCCAATTAATAATACAATATAAAGTTCGATTTTAATATTATTCGATTATTAACATGCTTCAGATTTTTTACATAACACCAGTATAGAGATGGCTATGTAGCCATTATGGTCATTATGTGTATTCCAATTTGAAAGAAAAAGAAAGAAAGAAAAGAAATTTATTGCCAAAAAAAAAAAAAACAGCCAAACACATTATACCATTTATCTTACAATTAGGCAAACGGATACAGCCTCAGCAAAATGCTGCACAAAAGCAGCGCTGATTTTCAGGCTGTACCGGCGATTGCGGTTCGTCTTAATATTAAAAAAGAATTAAGTCTAGGTACTTAAAATAAATATATAGATAAGGAAGTACATATATTAATATTAATAATAAATAAATAAATGCATATAATTTATGTAATGTCTGTAATTTGGTGCGTACAATAAAGTTCTCATTCTATCATTCATTCATTCAGAATAGACCTAAAGTGTAAATCCACATTAATATTAAGTTTGAAATAAAAATGGTCAACTGAACAGCTAAATCACCATCAACTAGCTGTCAAACTGCTTCATTAGTCAAACATGAAACCACATTTCTTAAACCCTTAATATCTAGGGGAAAAAGGTCCATAATGACATAATAATATTATGTAAAAACATTAAGAATTATTCCGACCCTTTTCTCTGTGACTAAAAGAAAGTTATCAATTTACAAAAACAACTATCATTAAGAACTGAATTTTAGTTATTTACTTCAGTTATAATAATAAAAAAAAAGACGTGTGGCACTCGGGGACTGCCGCGGTAAAGCTATTGCATGCTATGCCTTCAAGCCACACCTCCGCGCCCGTCGGAGTGGGGAGCGTGAGGTTTTTCGTTACGCAATTTCTGGATTCGGTCCCCGCGCTCAAGGCCCGCGATAGAAGCTATGCAATAGCTTAATATAAAGTTAATTTTAATAGCAAATCAGTCTATACTTTAACCATTAATTAAAAATAGGTATCCTATTAAAGGTTTCGCGAACATTTTCGCATTAATAAACCTCTTATATCTTGGAATCAGACCTTCTTTGCGTTCGTTCACGGTCCAAGATTTGCTTTTATCCCCTTTCATTGTTTTTTAAACCTTATTGTCAAGAGATAGGTCTCAAATTTGAGTGATTCTATCTTAACGAGATTCTTGTTAAGTCTCGAATAGTCGAATTATGATAATCATATTGCCTTAGTTTAATTTAACCGTGAGCTTTGTAAATATAACTGATTTTGCTTTCTGTGTGAAATCTATTCTGAATCTTGTGGTAAATTATCTTTATTTAATTTACTATACGTAGTTAAACTAGTATTACACAGAGGTAAACCAACAACACAATTAATTATTATTCTCTATTTCTATACTTTCTATGATTTAATTTTACGACAAAAGTATTTTTACCTATAAAAAACACTATTCTCTACTGCTAATTTGCGTTTTAACTTCATTCATAACCATACCATGCAACCTATGTACACGAATCTATCCCATCATTTTTAAAAAGTTATATCACTATCTTTAACCTAAATATAAATGTATCCCATCTCTAAAAAGTTATCCCATCAGAAATCACACACAACCGCAAACGCAATAGGCGTGATAGCGGTAAATCGAGTGGACTTAGCTTCGACAGGATTTGGGACGTGTTACGGTTAAAATAAGGCAAATGGGATTCCGCCGAAATAATCCCACCTTTGTGTAATCAGACGAGCATCATTTTTCACAAGTCTGAATGTTATGTGGGCACATTTATCAAATAATATTAAAGGTGTGCGTCATATTTTCGCTTATTATTTGCGTCACGTGGATAAAATAATTAAGTAGTTTGCTATTTAGCAAGATGTATGTTTATACTCTATGCTTTAAGCGTGATTTAGACGATACAATTTTCTTGTACTTTCAAGTGCAATTATTGAATGCAATAAATTAAGTGCGTTAATTGCCCTTCAAGAATAAGGAGATTATTGCTTTCAAGTTTTGATTGCGGCCAAATTTTGACTGGCAACCCAGTCGATATATATTCTCTTAATTATAAATATACATAAAATTTTGGTTTTAGCAAAAAAACTATGAACGCACTAATCCTATGGTGGGATCTTATACTATAATAGGAGTATTTATTTTAGGACCGATTTTTCAATCATTGGTTAAAATTTATCCGTCCAATAAAGTTGTGCACGACGAAACGTAAATGTAAAGTACACAATTCGTTTAATTAA
>CAJQZM010039334.1:0-10720 GCA_907164665.1 Colias nastes | reverse complement strand
TAGGAATAGATGGTAAATCCTACGGACGCGAGCAACTTCCTCCCCCGAAAAAAAATTGACGATTTTAATATTTAAATGATGTTGCTGTGGCTCAAACATCATAAAAAATAGGAAACGAAAACGAAACTATACGGGCATGCCAAATTTCTATTATTTTTTAATTTATCTGCACAATATTAAATTTAACACTATTCTAATGAATTAAGGAAAACATGACGAAAATACTGTTATATCCATAGAAATCTAAAATCTAATTAACAAGGTTATATCGAATCAAACATTTGAGGACATGTGACAGTGCCAACCCGCACTTGGCCAGCGTGGGCGATTATGACCTTAATCCTCATAGGAGGCCTGTGTCCCAGTAGTGGGAACGTATATGGGCTGATGATAATAAGGATTATTATTTTTAACTGTAATATCACAGACTAATAATAATATACTACGGTAATATGTTTTAATTATATTTTTCTTTATATTCTATGAATGATATTATGCATATTACATACATGTATAAATTTTCCTAATCGTTATATAAAGTTTTGAGAATTATACATTACTTCAATATACCTAATTGATTTTAATACACTACATAATAAATAACCGCAAGAAAAATCCCTAGCGACGAAGCCGCGGGATGCAGCGGCAAGCGGCTTCGTCCGCGTACCTTAACGATTTTATTCTTTTAATCCAAATTTTCCTAAACCTTATAAAATATGAGAATAAGAAGTAGCCTAAGTTACTCCTTATTAAATCGGCTATTTGTCAGTGAGTCCCGTCCAAATCGGTCCAGCCGTTCAAAAAAGTGTAAAAAGTACCTACTAGGTATTTTGGTATATTATGTACATAAGTACACCCAGCATTTAGTAAAAAGCGGTTATTTTAATATTACAAACAGACACTCCAATTGTATTATTGGTATAGATAATTGTATACGTAAGAACTAATTCGTGATAATTCATTAACTTTTAACCTCATAATTGCAACGTGGTTTATAGCATATAATTATTCATTTATTAATTTATATAAAAACGAATTGTGAAGCGCTGTATCCTCTTAGCTTAGACGAAGATAATTAATTCAAATTGGTAATATTGTTTTACGGTTCGTAGATTATTATTAAATATGCCCTTATTTATAATACTCATAGGAATCATCATATTGTGATCATTATGTCATCTCGGTGCATATTTCTGCTCTTTCAATTTTAAAATCTTGTTTCAGGAATATTCATCATACACCAAAAAGCATTATAATCATACACAGCTACACAGAGCCATATGTGTGACACGGTCCTGTAAAACTTATCTACCTCATAAATCAAATATAACAGTAGACCTAAACACGACCCTTGAGGGATGCTTCAATGAAACTATATGGGATGAATACAAGATAGAGGTAAAATTGTCGAAACTACACTATTGTAAGAAGAAAGGAGAAAAGAGGGTAATTGATAAGAGTGATATAGCTGTTTTTATTGTGTACGTGATGCTGATTTTGTTGCACTTTATCGGAAACTGTTACGACATTATTAAATCTCGAAACGATAAAGCTGGTAATATATTAATAGCTAAAATTGATGGCCACGTATTGATTTAGATGAAGCAAATGCGTAAATATTGATATTTAACCTAAACTTTCCATCTAAAAATAATTCTTATCTTCATTATGTTTTCGGCAACGTCGTTTCTTTTCAAGATTTTCAACCCATTTTACATTAAAAATAAGACTCATAGTTATTATTTTGTAAATAATTTACTTTCGAATCCCGCCCTATGATCGATATTTCGATTCCTTAAAAAATTTAGAAAAATATATCTATTTGATGTCTACAATATTTTTCAGTTACTGCAAAATTTATAGCAATCTGCACTTGCTTCGTCTATTTCAATAAGTGGTATGCAAACTTTTAACATAACTTAAATTCTCTGATTAAAATGTTCATATTTTTGCAGAAAACAAAATCCTTCTAGCATTTTCTCTGAAAAGGAATTGGGCAAAATTAATAGCGCCTAGTGGAGCTGGTCCAGAACCGAGATTAGAAAGACTGAAAATGATTAATGGTTTGAGGTACGAAACTAAGTATGTATATGTATACTAACGTATATGTATACTAATGTACTTATGTACTTAATGTATATAACTATATTTAATTCAACTTTTATTAGTACAAAAGTGTGTTTGAACGTGTCTTACTCAATCCTTTCAAAAGTCAAAATAAATTTGAAAAAAAAACTGATTTTAATCCGGTTATAAATCAAAGGTACCGAATTATCGTTGGTTTTTTTTTATTTAATTGATTTTGCTTTTCAGATCAATAACAATGATTTTGGTTATATTTTCGCACACTGCTCTCGTGTTAGCACATTCTTACCATGCAAATCCACTATTCATAGAAAAGGTAAGTGTTTCCTTTTTCATAAAAATATAATTATATGATACACTTTACAACAAGTTTAAGTAATACCAGTACATGGAACCTCTTATTAAAATCTGAGATAACTAACAATTGTTAAAACCTGTACTATAAAAGCAAAATAAAGACATTTATAACAACATATTAGACTACCGGTAAACATACTTTAACTTTTTTCAACCCGCTTATATTAGCCCTACCTGTATGTTTTTGTATGTAACCGGCTTCTTTAGACTTGATTTTGACCCACTTTGAAGAGTCAGATTTAATTCAAACTTTGTACACTTATTAAATGTCGATGACAATACAAACATTTTACAAGTTTACCTTATTACCCTGATCAGGATCGCAAGAATTAAATCATTTCCTTTGCTTTATTTGATTGCATCATTAAAGCCTTCTTTGCAGCTTTTTTTTTACTTTCCTATTATTTATTTTTCATATCCATAAGATCACTCATATTGACCATAGCAATTAATATACAATTTTTCTTATTTTCCAGTCTTATGATGATCCTATTAAGCATATAGTTTTCAACGGAACTCTAGTGACCTATACATTCTTGGCGATATCCAGTTTTCTTCTAGTCTACAACTTTCTGATACATTCGGAGACACATGATATATCCTGGTGGGACATTCCTAAAGGAGTATTTTTAAGATGGATAAGGTAATTTTAAATTACATACTTAACTACATAGTTATAAAAAAAAAATACTTATTCAGTAATTTTTCTACATTTTGCCTTATTTCCTAATGTTTAAGTTCACTACTAACATAATTTTAGTGCCTTAGTAGTTATTGAATGTAGGTTAATATGAACAATATTTACTTTTGATATCCCTGCCTTTGTCGAAAATATTTATCATCTTCTCAAAGGAGACCTACTGCAGTGGAAACGAAGTAATTAGGAGGCAAGGGGGGCTACCATGATGTTTTATAGCGTTATGGCGCCAGGTCACCCATTTAGCGCTGTTATTATTCCACACTGGAAATATCATAGTGCAGGAGCTGTACCGATCCTTGGACCTTGCAGTAGAAACACTAAACTAATGATAAACTAAAATTTCCAGATTAACCCCATCTTACGCCCTGATCCTGGTAACCATAGCAACCTGGATGAGACACGCAGGCGACGGCCCTCTCTGGGACCTCTTGGTAGTCAGCGAATCAGATGCCTGTAGGTCCAAGTGGTGGATGAATATAGCATATGTTAACAACTATTTATATGAGCATGTAAGCTGCCTTCCACAGGCATGGTACGTAAAATATGTATCTGTGGTCCTATGGTGTAACCTAACCTCAAAATTGGCTGTAAACGCTGTGAAACTATTAAATAAATATAAGACAGACAGATAAAGTGTAGCGTTTTTTATTGAAACTGCAATGTAATATTGTTGGTCTAAATACCCAAAGAGTTATGACACACATTAGTACCTATTTGAACTACAACGAAATATTCATATGGACTTGTAAACCAAGGAAAAAGATTCTGAATCTGAATCCCACCGCCGCATCCGTACGATCCATGTATAATATTATTTCAATTTTTAAAATGTTTCTTCTTGTTCTTGAAGAGATCGCGATCCCAATGAGGACAGTTTCTGAAAAAAAGTTGTAAAAGTAATTACATAAACTATTACCCGATAGGATCACACAAGCCACCATTAAGGCTAGAAGGAAGGAAGAATTAGCCACGTTTGGAAACCTTTTCATTTTTTAAAATAGGACTTTTTTAAAGCAGTTATTGTCTATATTTTCAGGTACTTAGCTGCTGACACGCAGATGTTCTGTTTAGGACTCCTTATACTAGTGGCGATACGAACACGAAAAGCAAGAAAAATTGTAGCAATAGTTATATTTCTGCTATCCGTGTTAATTACTGGAGGTGTGACGTATTTTTATAAACTGGATGCTATTCTTTTGCAGACTCCTGAGTAAGTATGGAATATTTATGTTTATTTAGAATAATAAAAAACCTATTTTGACCTAACATTATCTATTTAATAAACATGAATCGCCAAATGTTGTACCTACTATAAGTAAAAATGTAACATCTAAAAACTCAAACTCAAACTCAAACATTTATTTATTCAATTAGACTTCTTCGAGAAGCACTTTTGAAACGTCAATACATATTTTTAACACGTTCACTGCGGCACCTAAAATGCCAAACTTACCGTTGTTGCGGCATGTCTTCCATATTTCACATCGGCAAGTTCACCACTGTGCGTCATGAGCCATTTTTATCACATCGCACCTTCTGACTTTGAAGGTTAATAATTTCATGAAATTTCAAGATATTTCAATTTTTTTTTTCAGATAATAGTATATATAGTCTAGTATATACCGCATAAATAGCTTTTAGTTTGACCCAATAGGTTAAAAGATATGAGGGAAAATGTAAACCCCTGATTTTGTGAAAAATTATTTGCCATCCCGCACTGCGTTGATACGGCATGTTTACAGTAATAGCGATGGGAAACACTGTAAAATAAAACATCGATATCGATATAAATCAATTTTGTATATTTCAGTCTGTTTGTTAACAGATAACGAGATCGTCGATACAAAAAAAACACATATAAAACAAGGTACTTGATAGAGTACTATCAGGAAATGGTTCAGTAACTTTTGTTTTAATGTTTTATATTATTTTCACAACTGTCATCACATTTTTGCATTTATGCTACGAAATAAAAGAAAGTAAAAAAACTAAAGCCTCTAAGGTATCATTGTCATTTAAAAAAACTCAAAAGAAAAGTGCGTGCGGTCCTGGTGCATCACTATGCGAGACTGACACGCGGCGCGCTCGCAGTACAGTGCGGCATGAGGTGCTTGTCCATGGCAAAATATTTGACATGCCGCACACAAAAGAAACAGTTTCTTTTCTATGCGTTATGTCCAATATTTTGCCATACGATTTTTAAACGAAATTGAGTCCTACTTCAAACTGTGATCACAAAAATATATTTGTCTCTTTTCTAGTCATTGATTAACATATAAAAAACCTCACCGCACCACGGTGAAAACTGCGATTTTGGGCGCCGCACTGTGGTGTAGTCGCTGATGGCCCGATACTGGACATGCCGCAGTGAACGTGTTAACATTTACCACCGATTCGGAAAGCAGTATCTATGGAGAAGAATCGGCAAGAAACTCCATAGTTGCTCTTTTAAATCATTTCAGTATTACAATTTAATTTTACAAAATATGTAAGTAACTGTACGTATATATTATCATTATATGCCAAAGAACTGTCTGTGGTTTTTACGCGACAACCCTCCATGGGTTTTTATCTTCCATATATTCCTTAATGCTGTAATAGGCTCTCTGAACTAATACGTTTTTTACATAATTTTTAAATTTAGCACTACTAAACTCTTTAATACTATGAGGAATTCTGTTGTAAAAAAGTATACCTTGGCCCATAAATGAATTTTTAACTTTAGCTAACCGGTAAAATGGCATTTCAATTTTATTTCTGTTCCTTGTGCCATAACGGTGTCTATCTCCTACTCTTGTGTGTAAGTCTGCGTTTTTGTGTACATATAAAATATTATTAAATATATACTGTGATGGTACAGTGAGGATACCAGTATTCTTAAAGAGATCTCTTAGTGAGTCCCTAGCACGTAAATTATATATAGAGCGTATGGCTCTTTTCTGTAATATAAATATTGTCTCTATATCTGCAGCCCTGCCCCACAGCAGAATTCCATAGGACATAATGCTATGAAAGTAGCTAAAATAAACCAATCTAGCCGTGTCTTCATCGGTGAGATGCCTTATTCTTCGAACTGCATATGCAGCTGAACTAAGCTTAGCAGCGGTGGTGGCAACATGGGCCCCCCATTGTAGCTTCTCATCTAGTGTCAAACCAAGAAAAACATTAGAATCCACAGGGTATAATACCTCCCCGTTTAAAATAATATCCCTTTTCACCTTTTTTACATTTGGAAGGATAAATTCTACACAATTTGTTTTTTTTTGCATTTAATAATAAATTATTAGCAGTGAACCAATTGGATATGCGTAAAAGAGCAGAGTTTACTTCGTCAACATTTGTGTCATGTCTATCCACATTAAATATTAATGAGGTATCATCTGCAAACAGTACTATTTCACACATATCCTGCAAATAATAAGGTAGGTCATTAATATACAGGGTGTCCCACTATTGGTATACTAAGCGCGAAAGGACTTGTAGTTTTGCATACACTGATCACGTAAAAAATACTTAAACAACAAAATTACGTCAAAAATTTTTTGCTAAATTTTTCCTGAAAATCCATGTTTTCTTCTCTAGCTTCGCGCAACCGGCATATACCGCTTCTCTAATGTGAGCATTTTGTCTATGAAAACATAATCTTAAACGATAGCTCACGTGCTGGTGGCAAAGTTGGGCGGGTTGCTTGTAATGGGTGTAAACATAGAGTTTTAAGAATTCATCTATTTGAAAAAAAAATGCGTCTGGAATTTTATAAGTATTTTTTACGTACTCAGCGTATGCAAAACTATAACCTCCTTTGAGCTTAGTATACCAACAGTGGGACACCCTGTATACTAAGAACAAAAACGGCCCTAAGATAGATCCCTGCGGAACACCTATGTTAATCGGGGCACCGCGAGATTTCTCTCCATTAACAACAACGGTTTGTACCCTGTTCTGAAGATATGAAGCTATGAGGTCCTGAGATAAACCTTTAATACCATAAAAATTTAGTTTCCGTAATAGAGTGGTATGTTCTACACAGTCAAAAGCCTTAGAAAAGTCGCAGAATATCCCCAAAGCATTCTTTGAATTTTCCCATGCTTTATATATATGTGACAAAAGAGCTATTCCAGCATCAGTGGTAGAGCGCCCCTTTGTGAAACCAAACTGTTTGGCGTGCAGTAAACCATTTGATACAAAATGACTACATAATTGGTTTAAAATTAATTTCTCGAAGACTTTGCTCAAAGTTGGTAAAATGGAAATTGGCCTATAGTTATTACAGTCTTCTTGGTCACCACTTTTAAATAAAGGAATAACTTTACTTAACTTTAATAAATCAGGGAATATACCACAGTCACAACATTGATTAAATATAAACGCTAAGTGGTTGGCAATGTTTTCTATAATATTATTTACTAAATTTACAGACATTCCCCAGAGATCACATGTTTTTTTTAAGTTTAATGTTTTAAAAGTTTTAACAATTTCCTCTGCAGTCACATGTCGCAATTCAAATACAGTGAAGCTTGGTTAAGTGGGACCTGGATAAGTGAGAAACCTCCATAACTGAAACTCATGCTGAGGTCCCAACACTTTGGCACTGAATTACCTCTGTTAGTGGGACGAGGTAAACCTCTATATCTGGGATTTGTTCTTTCGATTTATCATCATAGTTACCTCTATAACTGAGACAGCGAGTAAATTTTATATGCATAAACCTCTGTAACTGAGATAACATTGTTTGTTTACTCATTCTTATTCTACCCAAAAATTTTGGAATTATTGGATTATGGATCCCTATTAATGGAACCCTCTGTAAATGAGACAGATATTTATTTATACCTGTATATCTGAGACACTGGGTAAGTGGAATACCTCTATAAGTGAAACGACATTGCAGGTCCCTTGATGTCTCACTTAACCAGGTTTCACTGTAATACATTACACTCAGCAACATGGTCCCTCAAGTAGGACTTCGCAAGCGCTGATGACGAATTTAATTTTTCGGTAATACTAGCAGGGACACTACTAAAAAAATCTTCAAAAGCAAGCGCAACATCAGCACTTTTGTCAATGACCCTACCAGCATTAACAAGTTTTATGGTACTATTTGATTGGCTTTTGCCCATTTCACCATTAATAATTGCCCAAACCGTTTTAACTTTGTTATCAGAGTTGCGTATTTTATCTCTGACATACAAGCACTTGGCAGTGAAACAAACTTTTTTAAAAGTTTTTGAATAATTTCTAACATAACTAAGAAATGACAAGTCTTTGTTATATTGCTTCATGCCATATAACTCATATAAAACGTTCCTGCATCTGTGTATACTAGGTGTTGCCCATTGGCTAAATGGTAAATCCTTGGTAATACATACGTAGTATATTATTATTAGTCTGTGGTAATACTTAAAGATTTAACTTTAAAGATTTTTTCAAACTCATTATGAGTTAAATTAAAAAGATTTGTAAACATTTCACAAGGATTATTATGAAAGGATTGATCATTCAGGCCAGGCAATTTATTATTAATATTATCTCTAAATTTATGAATGCCTTTTTTAGTTATAGGCCTAACATTAATTCTTTTAATGTAGGTATGCAATCCCATTCAAAAACTACTTTCTGGCCACAGTGATCCGAAGTCAGTGTATTGAGAATATTTTTTTCTAAAAAGTTACAATCACAGTAAACATTATCAATACAAGTTGCAGAACTATGTGTAATTCGTGTGGGTTCATCAAAAAGTTTATGTAAATTAAGAGTCCTTATCGATTTAAGAGTGATTTTTACTTGTTTCTGTAATTCTTTAGACGCTCGTTTAACAAAACTAAATTAGTAACAATGTGTGATGATATCTTAAATTAAAGATTCATTCAATATCTAAAATACGTTCGAGACAATTTATTGATATTCATTGTCCAGTTTGTTTAATAGCCAATAACCTAAGGCGTGTTTCAATTTTTTCCATGCGGGACGTTCGTGTCTTTGTATTTTACACGGAATTTAATAGAAGAAGTTTTCTTATAAAATATACTACAATAAAGACACTGAGACATCCTAAAATATGTTCGAGGCAATTTATGTACTTTTATTGAAAAATTCAAAGAACATCTAAGTTAAAATAGCCTTACTTTGATGAAATTTTATGCGTATATGGCGTCGAATTTCTAGTTCTTACAACAGAGTTAAAAAAAATAAAAAATACACACTAAATGATAGGTTAATGCTTAAAAATTTGCATTAAAAAAAATACATATTATATTTTTTATGAAAGAAATGGAATAATTTAAAGTTCTCTAGAATTTTAGATTATATACGGGAGCGCAAACGTTGTTACGGCAGATCTATATAATCGAATATTCTAGAAAATTTTAAATTATACCATTACTTTCATATAACATAGTAGTTAGTTTTTTTAAACGAGCTCCTAAAGAATTAAAGAAACAAGTCAAAATCACTCTTAAAATCGATACGGCCTCTTAAATGATTGAAATAAATTAACTATTCGTGTTGCCGTTTGTGTGTGTGAAAGTAAATCAATATTAAAGTCTCCACATACTATAACCTTCTTTTCACTTCTGCTCAAACGCTTTAATATTTCTTCCATGACTGTCTCAAACATATTATAGTCACTGGAAGGAGGCCTATAAACGCTAACAATAATGTAACGCTCAAGTTCAACACAGGACAGTTCAATGGTGCGTTCTACAGATAGAGAAAATACCATGTTTAACGTAAATAAAGAATTATGAATTATGAATTATGAATGTCTTGCTAAAACTCGAGAACGGCTGAACCGATTTCGTTAATTCTTTGTTTATATTAAGCCTCGAAGTACGAGGATGGTTCATATGGAGAGACACGTCAATAACTGCGTTAAAAACAACCGACTTCAAACTTGTACTTGCAACATTTACAAATATAGACAAAAATGCTCATAAAATAAAAACTACTGGGCCTATCCGAATAAAATTTTTATGGGACCAATTCGACACCATCCCGCATCGAACAAAAAAAGAATCACGTAAATCGGTTCAGAAACCTCGGAGTAATCGGTGTACATACATAAAAAAAAAAAAAAAAAAAACATACCGGCCGAATTGATAACCTCCTTTTTTTTGAAGTCGGTTAAAAATATAAACATGTATCACGGGCGAAGCCGGAGCGGACCACTAGTTTCACAATAACAATACATATTTAACGAACATTAATCGGAGTATTTGGGGATAACTCTATCGTTTATATTTTAAGGGCGCGAATAAAGTCAAATCACCAATCAACATTGAGTTGATACGTGTAATATTCAAGACCAAATATCTATACTTATAATAAATCTGTAGAGAGGCCAATTCTGTACATGAAATATATTAAAAAAAAAACTATGAAGGGGTGATAAGGGATCGCTACTGATGCCAAAAATGCAATCAGTAAAATTTTTGTCTGTCTGTCTGTCTGTCTGTCTGTCTGTCTGTATATTCGTTATAGAAACAAAAACTACACGACGGATTTTAACGAAATTTGGCACAATTATTCTTCCTACTCCTGGGCAGGTTATAGTATACTTTTTATTACGCTACGATCAAT
>CAJQZM010039332.1:0-10500 GCA_907164665.1 Colias nastes | reverse complement strand
TTTATTCTTAAAGTGGGCAGTAGACAAAAAAAGGTTGGGAACCCCTGCTCTAGGGTATGCCCTAGAAATAAGAAAATTAAAAATTAATCTTTAAGGAATATGAAAAATGTACTTTTTATAAAATTTTCGACGATTTTGATTGTTATAAATGAAATTATTCAAAAGATTTAATTTGATTTGTTCATAGCATTTGTGTGAACATTACAGAGAACAATTATCATCAAATCAAAGCGAACTAACTAGAATGAAGGAAGAGTACTCAGAAACAGTACCTCGGCGCGAGTACGACTGGCTTGATACCAAATACTGCGACCTGGAGAAACAGTTGCATGCGATACATGCTGAGTATGATGCTTTGCAGAATAATCATAAACGCATTTTAGGTACGGGTGGCTTGAATTAATTATACAAACAATATTTCTTGTGCACTGATAATTATTTTTAACTAAACCCTTTCCAATAAAATTAATCGTATTTCTAAACAATCAGCTCGAGAGTGGATCGACCGATGCGGCTATTTTTTTACCATGTTTTCTGCACAAGAAAAATCATACAGTTTTATTTCGTTTATACAAAAAACCGAATAAATGAATAATTCCCGCCTCTTAGACTTGTTTGTTATTTGAATAAAATTTGTAAAACTTGCAGCTCAAAAGAAAAGTACGGAGGAAGAATTAATAGAATGTAAAGAACGTTGCAGGGAACTAGAAAGGGCTGGTACTCCAAGACCTCACTGGGATATCTGCGCTGACTTTATTGGAGGTGGTCGAGAGAGGTAAAAGCAAATAATTTAAATTCATACGCGAATTTACTCAAGTGGTAATCACATACCTAACAAAATATGTGTAAATCGAAACTGTAATACTTATGCTTAAAATCATATAAATCCGGTCGGCCGTTTTCGAAAAGAATAATTACTACCCCTCCATCCATCAATCCACACATAATTTCTCGTTTATTTGTAAAGTATTTATTGGAAGGTGGATTACACCTACTATATAGACTTATGCTTTACGTAGAATGTAGATAAACAATCTTAATTAAAACCATTTCCTTCAGGTGGTGGCAGTTAGCAAGTGGATTGTCATCTCGCGACAAACTTCGGGCGTTGCTTAAAGAGCTGGGTCCAGCTGCTGAGAGCGAACATCTGGAGTACTTTGATGGCCTTGTTAGTGTTAAACTATTGTAATTATATGCAGACCTTCACATTTGTACGTAGTTTGTATGGTTTTAATGTGAAATTATTACTATGCAACGCCATCTAGATTTATCTAGTAAAAAGTTTTGCCCTGTGGAACATACAATACACTCAATAAGACTTAATTTTTTATTTGGTAACACGTATTTGTTGACTGAGTAAAGATGTTTACGTCTACATTATAAAACACAGAAAAAAAGAATAATATCAAATTGATGTACAAAAATAACACAATACTCTCTATTTTGCCAGTATTGGTGATCGAGGCCAACCACCACTAATAATAAATTAACTAGTTATGTATTTTTTTTGTAACTATTTTCTTCCTGTCAAAAACCATTATAGCTACTTATTAATCCATAAACATTTCAAAGGGTTTAGATCCTGTGATACCACCGTACCTTCGGTATGAAGGCAAAGTGCGAAACCTGCGGCTCTCGCGGCGCGAAGTGAGCGTCGTTATCAACGACATTTGGTTCAGCAAGATGAAACACGGACAGGAGATGTCCATGCAGGATTATGTTACTAAGTATTTTGAGCATCGGTGAGTTTCATTCATTTCATCATCATCATCATTCCTGGGTTGTGTATTAAAAATAATCACATTTCAATTGAACTAAAAAAAATTATTAATATATGCGCCAATATTGTACGGTTTCATTCATTTTTCTTTTATTTTCAAACATTTTAATATGCTGTTCCTGGAAATGAATTCAAAAATTACAACAAAGCTCCACTTATCAGACCTCTCAATGTTTTAACCAATTCGTTTTATTGTACAACAACATCGAATAATTAATATGTGTATTTTAAATAACCAAGCTATCAGCAACCATCAGTCCGCGCGGAATGGGCGTACAACGTGTGCGCGGGCGCAGAGCAGATGCTGGACGAGCCGCAAGTGCGCCTGTTCTGGGGCGTGCTGCACGGCCACTTGAGCGAGGACGTGTACTGGGGACTGCGGGCGCACTGGCTGCTGCTGAGAGACCAGCTGTATAGGCAGAGTAGGGATGGAGAGGTATTTCACAAAAAAAAATAGAAAAAATTAAAAAAAAATTACTGAGATTCAAACCTGTGTCCTTAGCTATGCTGTGAAGAATTTATGTAGCTTTAAAAAGAAAATTAAAATGACGTAAAACTTTCTGTAATAAGTTCTCTGTTCTCTTCAAGTTCAGTAAAAATTATTATTTCATATAAAAAGATCAAATTTTTGTAGGAAAATAACTGCCAATCATTTCCCATTATTATACCTAATTTACCTTACAGGGTGGAATCACAAAAGTATTGTTATGTTTTCTGCTATTGTTGTAACAGAGTTTTTGACTGCTGTTTTTTTTTTGCAGACAATAACCATAGAAGAGTTTGAAAAAATAGCACGGAATACGTTTCCATTAAAAAGCGAGGTTGACTTAAAAAACCTTATGGATGTTGTTAAGAAACAGCTTAAAATAAAACTGAATTGTAATGAAATCAACCTAGACAAACTATTTCATGAAGTAAGTCATATTTTTTGCCATTTTTTTCTCGAGATATAAAGATCGTTTCTGATTCTTTAAAAAAATCATAACCCAAGTTTTAAAGAATCATGGTAAGTATTTATTAAAATATAACAATTATTTTAGAACGAGGAAGGTTTCGACCGAGTGGATTTAGCTCGCGAATTATTTCGGCAACGACAAATCGCACAGGATAAGTACATTCGTGAAGTGGTGGCTGAGTTGGGCGGTCGCCATGGCAACCGAGTTGTTAGCGTCGATAATTTGAAACGAGCATTTGCTGTTATCGACCCGGCTATCAGTTAGTATCAATTTTTATCTTAAATTTACGGTTGCCATACCGTTACATATTAACTGAAACAAGTAGACAGTCAGGAATAGGTCATAAAAATATATTTCTCATTTGGTTTTCGTTTACTACAAGTAAGTAAGTAATTGTAATTACATTTCTTTACAAATATTTAAGTACAATAAGTACAAATTAAAAATAATAATATAAATGAATTTTGCAAGTATAAAGTAATTCGTAAAATCATTTTATTCATTCATCATTTTATTCCTTTTTATTTCAGATCATATTCGCATGGAGAGATACATTCGTTGGGCATTCTCTGATCAAAGTTCTGAATTGAGTGCAATCTGTCCGTTACCTCTTCGTACGATAGTATCTAGGCTAGCTACTGGCGATATAGAGAGAGTCGGACCTCGCTACAAGGCGAAAAGACGACATTATAAGTAGATAATTAAATTTAAATATATTTTATGCCCAGTATTTTGAATTTTGTTATTTATTCAAATTGAAATTATTTATTTGCAAAAAATGTACATAAATCGCCAATTAAGTTGCAAATATTCAGGTATAAAAATGTATAATTCACATATAAAGCAATTTCTAAATCTAGACACGCGATAGCGTGTCAAGCCGAGTTCAAGCGAAGAGAAATGTGCGAGCAGCAGCCGTGTGTAATTTGCCGCACCAACCATTTGGAGCCAATTTTCACCCCCATAAAACTCGAAAAATATTTAACTTAAACAAACCAAATTTGGTACATATAAAGATAATCGCGAGATAAACAAGAACCTTAAATTCATAAATAATTTAGACCTTTATTTTTTTTCTTCTAGCATCCGCTCATTCTCTTAAACGGTCATATTTGTAAAATAGTCGGGTGTAGAATGGGCAGCTTTATTCGTCAAAAATTTGGAAACTTTTTTTATGTGTCATCTGTGATCTGTCAAATCAATATGGCTAAAAACTTGGCTAAAAACAAGCTAAAAATCGATCACTTTTGACATGTGCCGTTTTGACTTTTGAAATCTAGAGACTAGAAAACACATTGTTTTGTTATTATTATTTATACAGTAAAAACGTGTTTTTAAATGAAAAAGTTAAATATATAATGTAAAAATGAGTGACATCATAGAAAATGATGAAATCGACCGAGACATTGTCTCGGCCGAAGAACTGGAACAACAATTTAGTAAAAAATATAATTTATTAACTGAAACTGCTGTTACACTTCGAAGATCGTATATAAATAAATTGAGTGTTACAAAGTAAGTAAGGATATCTTATTTTTCAACTAACTATAGACTACTAAGATTCACATTCTTATGAATAAATACAATATATATTAACGAAAGCTCGTGAAACTTTTAGGTCTTTAAAAGTAGCAGTCAGTCAACAAGACAACACTATAGAAGTATACGAGTTAACTAACACAGCTCTACGATCAGTGTGTCACTTGAGTGGACATGACAAGACACTCACAGAGGTGGTGTTCCATCCTATTGATGATTTCCTTCTATTTTCGACCGGCCTCGATGGATTGATCAAATTATGGGATACAAGAGCGAATGGCGCTTGTATACAAGAATATAGAGGTATTGATATATTTTCAATTACAATTTCTTTAAAATTAAATTTCATATAATGAATGTGGACATTCAAATGTTTCTGATAATCACACCTGCATTCATTTGGATATACTTTTTCTGTTATAAATTAGCACATTGGTATATTACTGTATTGAATACTTTTGTCTACAGAATAGACTAATGAGTACAATAAAGTTTTAATTAACTTTTGTTGTAAGCAAGTTACTGTATAAATAAATAAATAAAAACCTTTATTTGACTCTCTCACAAGGGTTTAAAATTTGACAATGAATGAAAAATACACATAATATATTAGGCAACCTTATGAGAGCTGGTGCCCGAAGTGGGTTCTGTAGAACCTGTGGTACGGGTCACCAGGCCCCACTTAGTATATCCAAAATACAATGTAGCAGTCGTATGGATCGAATATGCAGCAAGCTTGTGGATAAGACAAAAAAACAGTAAAATAGTATAAAAATAAAATAACTGTAAAATAACTAAAAACAAGTACATAAAAAAAATAGATGGTTGTTGTGTGTGTGTGTATGTGCGTATGTGGGATGTGTATATGGGTGTGTGCGTGAATGAGTGAGTGTATAGTGAGGTCTGAAATGAGTGAGAAGTATGAATGATAAGATGTTAAGGGTAAATAAAGTCAAAAATATGAAAAGTTGAATCATATCGAAGTCTTTGCTGAAGTGAAAAGAAACGGGGATTAATTAAAGCGGAAGCAAATAGGTGTATCTATATTCATTATAAATAATTTTCAACAAAACTTGTACATCATCAATTTCAGAGGAATCAGACTGTCAGATACGTCCCTACGAGTGCATGGATATATCAGACATAGGCAATGTGTTCTGCAGCGGCAGCCAGCTGGTGAAGGAGGACTCCTACATTGTGTTCTGGGACCCAAGATCTGCCGACCCTCTTGGTGGATACTGGGAGAGCCATACTGATGATGTTACCCAGGTATTATAAATATTACACAGGAATAAAGGATGATACTAAATTAAATAGGATTATGTGAGGTGTTGTAAAGTTGGTATCAACTAAGTGAATAAAAAACCTGATCAGCTGTTTAAAGTCGGATAAATAAGAAATTGTCTATTCTTCATAATCCAAACATTTATTTTTACATCAGTTTTAGGCCTCCTATACCCTAGACCCCCTCCTTGGTACAGTGGCTGACACGTGAGCGTAGAACCGAGGGGTCCTGGATTCGATTCCCGGTGGAGACGAAAAAAAAGGGACAGAGGACTTCACTTTTTTAGGATAAAGAGTAACTTCTATGTCAACAAAATTTAACTAAACTTTCACAATTCATTCTTGAAGCATAAATGTATCACTACATAGTATAAAACAAAGTCGCTTTCTCTGTCCCTATGTCCCTTTGTATGCTTAAATCTTTAAAACTACGAAACGGATTTTGATGCGGTTTTTTTTAATAGATAGAGTGATTCAAGAGAAAGGTTTTAGTATATAATTTATTAGGTTTTAGACAAAGCGGGTGAAGCCGCGGGCGGTAAGCTGGTAATAAATAAAAATACTTTAACATTACACTAAATATATAATTTACTTTTGCTTCTAAAACCTCAAACATTACAGGTAAAATTCAAGCCGAACACAAACACAGTGCTAGCATCGGGAAGTTCCGACGGGCTCATAAACATATTCAACCTCGTGGAACAGCAGGAAGAAGAGGCGCTGGCATATTCTCTCAATATTGAGAACTCGGTGGAGAAGATCACCTGGTTAGATGGGGAGAGGATCAGCTGCATCACGCAGTCCAATGATCTGCAGCTGTGGAATACCACCACGGGGGATATGGTGAAGGAGTATGGACGGGATAAAGTGGCTAGGAATATTAAGGTATTCAAGTTTTTTTAATGGTGTTATGGAAACCAGATGGGTGATAAACATACATATTATTATATCATTTTAAATAAATTTTTATATAGATAATTAACACCCAAAGAGAGAAAACACCTATGTTCATCACACAAATATTTGCTTTGGGTGGGAATCGAACCCACAACCACTGGCTTGGAAGGCAGGGTCACTACCAACCAAGCCAACCGTTCAGTCACATAGACTTAGTGATCTGCATATGCAACTTTTTCTATAACTAATGTGTTCTTGTACATAACTAAGAGAACTGCTAAGTATCATCAAATCCATTTAGTGGTTTTGTCTAAAAGGGTATCAGATATACTGTTTATAATATACTAGCTTTCTGCCTGCGGCTTCGCCCGCGTTTTCAGAAAAACTCGCATGGTTCCCGTTCCCGTGGGATTTCCAGGATAAAACCTATCCTGTGCATGAAGGAGTAACAAACACACACGCAAATATATCCATCCTCACAAACTTTCGCATTTATAATATTAGTAGGGTAGTAATGGATATAACTTTTTAAAGTTATACTATATATATATAGTTATATATATAACTTTTTAAAGTTATATATATAACTTTTTAAAGTTATACTATAGTAATGGATATAACTTTTTAAAGTTATATCCATTACTACCCTACTAATATTATGTAGGTGAAAGTTTTAACTTACACCAAAATTTTAATTACTACTTTAATTTACTGGAACCGAAACTAAATAAAAAAAACAATTTCTAAGGTTAAAGTGAGAACGAAGTTGCAGGTAAAAACTCGAAGAGTCATTGTTTAGTAAAGGCTATAACTGTATTTTTACTGTATGTGTAATGTTTGAATGCGAAAGTACAAAATTTATATATATAAATAAAATCTATTAGAGTGTTTAATGTAGAATAATTGATATTCCAGAGGAGCCGAGACGACGAGTGCTACCTGGTGGACACGTTCAGTCTGTCCGACAACACGCACTGCCTGCTCGCTGGCTCACATGCCGGGGAAGGGTTAGTGATTTGATAATAACATCTTAAAAGTGTATCCTTTAAGTTTTGAATGTATTGGGAATTTTTATTTTGAACTAATTTGATTCTTAATTAATAAATTCTGGGTACCACAATTCAAAAACGCAGTTCAGGTGTAAATAAAAAACCGAATCGAACTTGCGTCTTTCGCCTTACTATTCATCACAATAACCAAGCTGAACCATGCGGTTTCTTTCGTACAGTTTCTTTAAAAAATTTTCGTATAAAAAATAAATTTTCAATGCTTAACTTTTCCCGAAATTTCAATTTCAAACAAACAAACTGTACTTACAGGAAATAAATTTCAACATATCGATCAAATTTAGAAAAAACGTGATCATGATTTATGTTTATGGACACTCGTCATTCGAATCCCTTGGTCTTTGGTCCCGAATTCTTATACTTTAAAATATTTATAAGAATTTTAATGCCATTAAACCATAAAAAAAGTGTTTCTATTATTAAAACTTGAATTAACTAATATTCTAGCAACGTACTACGCTCACTGACGATATCGGACAAGCGTCTACAGCCCGCGACTGACTTCAACAAGAACAAGCAGGTGGTCCGCTGCTGCCATTATGATAGTGCTGTAAGTTTTATATTCCTACTAGCTGTGCTCCCTCCCTCCCTTTTGTGAGCAAAATAACTACACAGTGGTACCCAAGAGAAGGAAAGAGCAAGAGAGGTAGACCCCAAAAAAGATGGGACGATGACATCAAACAGGTAGCGGGTACAACTTGGGGTAGAGTGGCCATAGAAAGGCCCGAATGGAAGAGATTGGAGGAGGCCTTTGCCAACTGGTAAACGGACACGCAAAAATGGATCAAACCTACCATATACTATAATACATACATGTCTAAAGTCTGATCAAAGGCTAATAATAATAAAAGCTCCGCGGTTTTACCCGCATTGCTCCGCTGCTGTTGGTCTTAACGTAATGATGTATAGCCTATAGCCTTCCTTGATAAATGGGCTATCTAACACCAAAAGAATTTTTCAAATCGGACCAATAGTTCCTGAGATTAGCGCGTTCAAACAAACAAACTCTTCAGCTTTATAATATTAGTATTCCTATACAGTGTATGGTGCGTTATCACATGCGCGATTTAGAATTTAGTTTAATGATACTTTATTCTCATCAAGAAATGTGATTTTACTAACTTAAAGAATTAAATATGTATAAAAAATAAAGAGCGCGGCGACCGAATGAAAAATTCCCTAACGAAAAAACCTAACACCCCCCACTCAAACCGGCACAGCGATGCGATGCTATGCAATAGCTTTACCGCGTCAGTACTCGAGTGCTACACGTATTTTTTTTATTAAACATATATATTTTCTTATTACAGAGAGATTTAATGATCACAACGGGAGAATCTGGTCTAATAAGTGTGTGGAAGGCTGACGTCACATCAGAGACCAAACCCACTGACTGCAAGATCAACAACCGACAGCACGAGCACAGGCACCGACCGTATTAATTGTATAAATATAGCCAATAAATGTATAGAACCCTATTCTAGTTCGTTTTATTGTAATACCTATTTCATGATTAACATAACTTATGAATACCATAGGACCTAAGTTAGAACCTTGTGGCACTCCATTTGGGATTTTAATTTTTGTTTTAATAATGGTGTTATTGTATCCTATACACTGAAACAGTTAAACCAAATTCATTTTTTTTATTGAAATACATTTCAAAACAAAATTCCTAACTACATAATTAATAAAAAAAGAATCGCAAAAAATATATCTTTGAGATATTTAAATTTTAAAGTACAATCATTACAAGAATAAGGAATATCGTCTTAAATAGAGCCAACATCGATTAAAGCGGGCGCTAAAACCTACTGATGTGTCCAAAAAAAACGACTACCGAGTTATTGCTTAAGATGTAATGCCATCTATAATGATTTTAACAGAAACACGTTAAAACGTTGACCACATCTCCGTAGCGCCCAAGAAGCTTATATCTAATACACTGGAGATTTCAGTATGAACATTAACTTGTAACAAGAAAATATGACGTTGAATGACGCCTGTATGTTTTTTTATCCCTTTCACACCTAGGTAGTTAGTTAGGTCATAGAAAATTGAAATCTCCAGTGTATTAGATATAAGCTTCTTGGTAGCGCCTATTAAACGTAACGAACCTAAATTTAAATTTACTTACGCGGTCGCAGATAGAAAAGTAGCCAGTAACTTTCCGAAAAATCACAGCGAAACATAGATAAATTTATTTCAGCTGTATAAAAGAGCAAGATACCTTAGTATTTTTAGGGTTCCGTACCTAAAGGGTAAAACAGGACCCTATTACTAAGACTTCGCTGTCCATCTGTCTATTTGTATGTCCGTCCGTCTGCCACCAAGCTGTATCTCATGAACCGTGATAGTTTGAATTCTTTAGATATGATGTGTAGCCAATATAACAAAAAAATATTAAAAATCGAGGGCAAGCAACGGTTGTCACGGTCAGAAATTGGATGGGTGACCAATTTCTTTTTCAGTTGCTTTTAGGCTAATTTCACCTAGGGTGCCGTGAGTCGCAGGATAACGCATATTGTAAAGTTGGATTCTCAATTGAAAAAAAGTAGTTCTAGTAAGTAAATCGAAACAAAATTATTTAATAATATAAGAGTTCTTTAAAAATTAACATAGGTAGTTTAAGAGACCTAAAAATCACGGTTGCACTCATGAAATGATTGTATTGTCCCCAATCCTTGATAAATAAGTGTACAAAACTACAAAGTCAAAATCGAGTCTAAGGCTGCGATTCCACCAGAGATGTGCGAAGATATTATGTGCGTGCGTAATGCGTTTTTAAAGCTTCATTTACCTCGCCTCGCTTAGCAAGTTAGCACAGCTCTGGTGGAAACTGCTCAGTGGTGCTTGGTTTTTGCGTGAGCTAATAAAAGCATGCTTAAAAAATCTATAATAATTGTAGGTACTCAACAGGTTTTTATTTTTGAAGAGAATGCGATCAAAAAAAATAAATTTTATACCTAATTTTTTT
>CAJQZM010039331.1:0-13516 GCA_907164665.1 Colias nastes | reverse complement strand
AAAATCTAATTCAATAATATTCACAGTACTAGGTATTATTAGATATAAGATATTTACACGATTTTGTCACTTTAGTAGATGTTTTGTCACCCATAAAGTATTGGAAAACTATCCTACAATGGTAGAGTTTTTTAATAGATATTTTAACCATCATCACTTTTTTAAAAACACGTAGGGATATTATAAAACAACACATGATATTCAGACCTTTATATAAAAAGCATTCTTAAAAGGTCATAAAGGAAGTAATGCTAGATATTTTCTCATGGCCTACGAAAAGCCCGTAGATAATTATTTTCACGCAAAATAAACTTTCTCGAGAGAAAATCTTTTGTTTAAATAGTACATTTGTCTCATTAAGGTTGTAGAATTTATTAATCGTAATATTATCATTAAAACGGTCAAGGAGTTTTGAGTAAAAGTGTAAAAAACAAACAAAAAATTATCATTGTCGTTGTAATTTTGTAATATTATTATGTACTAGCTGTTCCGCGCGGTTTCACCCGCATTACTCGGCTCCTGTTGGTCTTAGTATGATGATATAATATAGCCTATATTACTCGTGGATAATGTAGCTTTCGAATGGTGAAAGAATTTTTAAAATCGGTCCAGTAGTTTATGAGCCTATTCATTACAATCAAACAAACAAACAAACAAAGTTTTCCTCTTTATAATAATATTAGTGTAGATAATAATAAATAAAGGAATTTGAGCAACTCAAATAACATATTAAATAATAAAATACTCGAATACTCCAACAATAATTGTAGCTTATTCAAAAATAATTTAGAAATAATACTTTACCCTCATCAACATCACGGTTAATTAATTTATTGAGTAACTCAATACAATGTTAGATTTAAACAAAGGTTTGAACCTAAACAGCCTTTAATTTCCTGTGTAGTGAATTTAATTTTATTCACAATGAAGTATAAATAAGTTTTCAATTTTATATTGTTATAAACATATTAATATACAGGGTGTAAATTTTTAAGGCTACGAAGGGTAAGTATCTACTCTTAATACTGTAGACAGAAAATTTTACTCAAAAAAAGCAATCTATTATTGCTGATAAGAAGAAAAGCTGCATTAAAAGATTTTAAAATAAATCTATACGTTGTGTAGAAATCGGTCCACCCGTTCACGCGTGATGCCGTGACCAAGGAAAACGGGTTTCATTTTTATATATTATATATAAGATAATTGTCAACATTTATGAAAACATAGACGACGTAAATCGTAATATGTATAATTTAATGCAAAATATTAAATGAATTCATATGGGAGCATCATTGCATATCCAAAACTTTACTGCTTTGGTTAAAATTACCTTACCTTAAAATTAATAATAAAGAGGGTTTCTGCTTCTGGGATAAATCATTATGAAAAATTTTCTCCAAGGAATAATTAATATATTATGTGCACATTAGTTCCTCTTAAGCTCACTTCCATAGTTTCAAAGCTATTAATTATTTATCGTTGCTTTAAATAGTGAGTTCCAACATTTTATATTTTTTGTGTCTTGTAAAAACGAACATTCAAGTAAGTTATCAATTATCAAAGGTATAAATAGGTAAACGATGTTGGTTATTTCAAAATGTACTTTCGTAATATTTGACGTTATTTCCATGACGGCATTATCTGCAATTTATATACCAAATACTGTATAAAAAGCATAAGTACGACGTTAAAGTACTTTAATTGCGTAGAATGGGCACAGGGGTTAATTATAAAAAGACTACAATTTGTAGACATCTACATGTCTACAAAATATAAACGAAGTAGTCTACATTACTAATAATAGGATGTCTATATCTACGTCTACTTCTATCATATTGTTATAATCTAATAATTAATGATACTTCTAAAATTTAATCTAAAAATATATCTAAATTCCCAATTACCGAAACCGTGACCGATATGATAACCGATTTATCAATTAGTGAAGATTTAATGCTCTATGGATTAAGCTCAAAATTTCAATTCTTGCAAACGGTCTTAAGATAGATAAATGGAACAATCCGAGTACCTTATTAATACAAAATATTTATAAATCTGAATATTTTTACTTATTTTTGAACGTTGAAAATTGTAACGAAACATTGTTCCATATACATATATAAAAATGAAACCCGTTTTCCTTGGTCACAGCTTCACGCGCGAACGGCTGAACCGATTTTGATAATTCTTTGTTTATAATATTCCTTGAAGTACGAGGATGGTTCTTATGAAGAGAAAACATTTTTTCATCGCGACCTGCGAATCATTATCGACAATCAGATGAGAAACAGAACCCTCATAATTTTGTCACAGGTATTTTCTATTCGTGTATTCGCATGAAATAGCCATTTTGCTCAGACATAAAAAATAAGGGTTGTCCATAAATATAACACATTTACGTTTGTAAACCTTTTTCCCGTAGCTTGATTAGCATTATCTAAAAGACAAGATATTGGTTTGCAAAACACAACAAAACGAAAATTAAGAATATAGAATAATCTTATTATTTTTGCAGGAAAACCCTTAATCCTTAATCAACCACGAAAAGTTAAGAAGAAACCCATGAAAAATTAAAATGACTCGTTTCGACCTCACGGTTTCAACGCTAATGCAAAAAGTTTAATCACCAACGATGCCGTCAGAATCCCTTTAAATTGGTTCAAGTTTTTTGGTCAACTTTACTGCAATTCAAGCTACGAACTTGACCCATTTTCTCTTCCAGAAAAACGCAATTACGAAGAACAATTTTAAGGAGAAGAAGAGGTCAAAGTTGCATATCTAACACTTCTAAACTTCTAATAACATGAACGTATTTAACAAGCTAAAGAAAACCGAAGCAGATCGAATCGAATTTGAGATAAATAATAGACATAATAAGCAACGAGTAAGTGAATAATTAAATAATGAATGAACTTACTATGGCTACTATGTACCTTTGAGTAAAAATAATAATCAATAGGTGAAAAAAACAATTATAAATGTACACATTTACAAATACCCTGAAGGAAATTCATAATTATTTCAAATATTTATAACTCTAAAACTTATTTCACGCGTCACTTTTTCTTTGCGCTAACTCCTAACACTAAAAAGCATGTAATTCTCAAGGTTACCAACGTACCTGCAACAATCCATATGACAATAGCGTTCCCTCCAATGGATATAGCCAGCATGGCTCCAAAGAGGCAGACCCAGGAGTTGTGGACCCACACCGGCATTGTGATGATCAGGGTCGGCGAATTGGGGTCCAACAGCGCCGCCCCCGTGCGCGCGCTTTCATTGGCTTCCATCTTCCATGTGTCCTGTACATGTACATAGTATCTTAATTAATACGTATATGTAAGTATGCTTGTAGAATCTGTACATGTACACTGTAACTGCATTATTACTAATAATATGATTGTATATATATGTTAACGGAAATGTATGTAATCCTAAAATCGCACGGAAATGTGTGAAATAAATTATTTTATACAGATTGCCTAGGAAATCTATACATTTCCTAAATAGCAATCGGAAATGTAAAACATTTAAGATATTGGAAGGTACGCGGGACGAGGGGTATGTATGTCGCAGTCGGATTGTATAATCCGCCGTATTACAAACGGCCGGCATTTTGTAATATGCCGAGAATTCGTAATCAGAAATTTTTGGTTTGGATAAGAGGGTGGGTTAGGTTAGGTTCGTGTTTTTTAAAACTACACAGAAATAGGAGCCCCACGAAGTGGGGCTCCGTCGGCTCGCGACCGTCTTTTTGTAGAATTTTGGAAAAAGACGAATTTCGCCATATTACAAAATGCCGGCCGTTTGTAATACGGCGGATTATACAATCCGACTGCGACATGTACACGGGGACAGCGGGACGAGGGGACTGATTACTTACCAAATGAAAATTTGATTTGATTGAATATAAGTTGATTTAAGAAATGTTAATTAGGGCTGATTTTTCAATCGTTGGTTAAAACTTATTCATCGAATAACGTATTAAACTACCATTTCAAAAATGTATTCTAATTGTCCGTATTTGACAGTTTACAGGTGACATTTTAAAATGTTCGTGTAATACTTTATTGGACGGATAAATTTTAACCAAGGATTGAAAAATCGGCCCTTAGTTAGATAATATGAACATATTATTATTATTTTACGGTAAGACTGTTACCCGATTGTCTCAATAAGTGCTATAATAGAAAAAAAATAACGTGTTTTATTGCAGAAATCATTTACTTTATACATTTCCTAATACGATATTGGAATTATGTATATACAATTTCGAGGAAGATTATACATTTCCTAGGATATCTATGCATTAAATAGTTTATTAAACAATATTTTATACATTTCCTAAATGGTATCGGAATTGTACACATTTCCTAGGATTTGTATACAATTCCTTGATTTCATACATTTCCGGTAACATAATATACATTAATTAATGTGGAAGAAAGTCGTGCCGATCCCGCACGCTTTTATTGGACTTTTTCGATGTGTCCTGTACACATAGGATGTTTACAACGCACATGCTTAGTTTTGTTAGGGTTACGTACATGCGCAATTTTGGTCGATTTCTGTAAAGGCACAGGTAAAGGGCAAAAGCATATTTTATGATAAATGTATAAATCACTTTTATTTGGACCATTTGAACCAACTTCGACCATTCGATATTCATCCCTTTTCCTGTATACAATATCACGTACCGTCCAAGTATTTTTTGTCATAGTTCCCCAAATTATTGAGTAACAATTTCTACCCTCAAGTGTTTCATAGAAAACGTGACCGAAGCCGCAAACGATGTCCAGGAGAATTCCTAAAAATATAGTTGGGTAACACAGGCTTTTGTTTCTGATCTCGCCATACACAGGTTTTACTTTTTTCCTTTTTACGGCCTAGTGGGGCCGTTCACTGATGTCAACCGTAGTGAAAATTAGTCTGTGAGCTGTGTCGTTCCTAAATGAACGGACTTTATACACAGGAATTCGATAGCGAACAGTTGAAACGTTGGTTGAAACGGACAAACAAAGAAAGACTTCAGCTACACAGCCTAGCATAATTATTATGGGGGAAAAGAAGTAAGGTAAGAAGTAAGAAGAAGGCCACGTTATTATCAATTACGGATAATGAAAGTGATTATAATAATTCCCGAAACTGAAAGTTGCTTACAGCCTTCTCAGTTCCGCGAATAATAAAAGGAAATAGACCCACTGTATGGCTATAATAATTCCAAGTTTACAATCAATTTATAACTCTTGTGCTATAATAAATCTCTTAAAACAATAAAACGCTGAATTATTATATCTTTATTATTATATCGTGTCAATTTATCAAGTTAAAATAATATATATTTTGAAACCCTCAACTATGTTAATACTATGGGTTTTCATTTGTCATCTCTTTGCCTTTGCAGTTAAAAATGATTTTGACTTTTCACTGCAAAAATCGGTCAAAAACTTTTTGACCGGCAATTTTAGGCAATGTAACAGCTACCTATCTATATTGGAATTTTATACAAATTAAACGTCACACCAACGGCAATTCAGTTCGACATACCAGTAGATATTAAACGAACTTGTAACTAGCTGCAAAAAAGAAATAATCCTCTCTTGGTCCCGAATATTGAATCTTTTGTTCGCCTAATTGTCGATGAAACATGTCACGGCTACGTTCCGTTCACAAAGAGAATTCATGTTTCGTCTTTGCAAAGAACAATTTTTAGGGTTTAAACGAAAGCTTTGCTCGTCAGCATTGTTGTAGTTGACTAGACAAACATTCTGTCAGGATATAATCACCTGTCTATATTGTAAAATGTTATTCATATTTTATAACCAATTTTAATACACAAAAAAAGTTACGTTTTTAGTAAATTGTTTCATAAAACAAATAAATGTTACGTCAGTTACAGTACTATAATTTTGTGAGGCAGTTTACGCAACATAATATTATAATAGATACATATAATAGAATTATATTGTAACAAATGTACGATCCATTTATATAGTAGCTGCATAAAATAATCGTTTGGAAGAAATTGCGATGAATATGGCAAAGATATGCTTCTTTATGTACGAACAAATTTACTTTGGTCAACTTTTTAGGTTTTATTCTGAATTTATTTAAGAAATTCTACAATGTTCTTCCGTCATTATTATTTTTAAGAAACTGTACTCTATATTTATTGGATTAACGTCAAGTCTGAAATTAAGTTACAAAGGATACGAATTTCACGAGCTGTTCAAAATATGCGCATTATAATATGTTGTAGATATAAACAAATTACTGAAGCTTGTTCAAGAAAGAATGTTTAAGAGTCGAGGAAAACTTTTTGTCAATAATACAACTGACTCTTAACTATAACGAACAAATATCACATAAAAGTTAGATACTGAATATAGCACAAATACATGGAAAAAACCAGCGAGTAGCAACGAAGTATTTCCAAAACTAATAAATCATTATGGAAAGGAATTTTCATTTACAAAGGAATCTCCATATCTCTATGTTAGATACAACATTATAATATAAATGTTTAGCATAATTTATGTAATATCGTACTTCCCCGAAGCTTTGGCAGATGTCATTGAAGGGATTTTCAGACCATTTGTTGTCCTTTCGCAAAAAAAAGTAATTTATTCAAATACTTTTGTAACTATCGTCGTATAAGAGCACGCATCAATTCGCTGAATAGAAACTGTTAGTGGAATTTGTTAGGAAGAGAAGTTAGAGTTCAACACCGCAGCGCGAGCGCCAAAAATATTTAGAAAATTCTATCAACAAACGCGACTGCTATTAAATATAAAATACATGCTTATACCTAAAAACTAATTATAAAAAAATGTGTGCGTGTACTAGTGTACAAACGTAAGAAGTGAAACTTCTTTATGACCTTATTTTTCAAAAAATAATTTACTGTATGCAACTTTACAGAAATACGTCGAATCGCGCGTGGTAGGGATAAGAAAAAGATTGCGCGTAACGGAAAAATGTCACGCGTAACGAAAAAATGTTACACTAAGTAAATTTTTTTCCAACCCCGATAAAGAAGTTTCACTTCAAAAACTAATTATAAGATGCATAAAGTCAGTTTACACTATTTGAAGGAATTAAAAAAGTAGGTAATAAGAAAACTCCGAGAATGTGCAATCTTCTTAATTAGTCAACAGTTCTTAGAATGTAAAGCGTAGCATGCTACAACGCATTAATTAGCAACTACACAGCTGTTTCAATATTTTTGTAAGAACGATGTAAAGTGAATATTAACGTGGTTTAAACTGACTTGATTACAAGAAAACGATAATAGTGTTAAAGGTGTTAGTAAAAGCACTCATACTAGAAAACCATCCATTAGTATCACAAACAATGTTCTTTTAAATTGCTCTTACAATTTATTTTGGCAAGTAATTTTAGAACAAGTAACTTCTTAACGCCGTGTATACCTATAATATAACTTTAATAATATTTATTATTATTTTAACAGTCACTGATTTGAGTAAAATAAAAAAAATAAAAATAAAAAAAAATATTTTTATTATTTTTATTTATTGTAATTGAAGTAGTTCCGTATTTTAATACGGTACAAATTAAGTAAGTTTGTTTGTTTTATTTATTTTTGAAGTGCAAGGTTGATTTATTTATTGCTGAAAATTGAAACACTGAAAGCCAGAATGGTTTAGTGTTTCAATATTTTATTTGTACGATGATGAAATCGTTAATATAAAAAAATGTGCCCTCTTTTATATGTAACTTAACTCAGAATTGTTAGGATCTTTCGTAAATTATGCGAAACAATCTGCCCGAACACAAACTATACTTTTGAATAGATAGCGCAAGTGGCCGTGTCTAAATTAAGCGTTTTGCACTTAACGTAAAAGTGTACACTAAAGTTTTGGCAACTTCGTTATTGCACTAGAAAATACATTATGCTATAATTAATCATAAAAGCCAATTATTATACATGAGCAGTGATAGATTAGTTGTAAAAGTTCTTCAATTAAAAGTTTGAGACCACATGAGCGTGCGAAACTTTTAACTGCTGAACTAAGACTTTGGTCAAAATGTAGTGTCTCTTAAGTATTTTTGAAATAACCGAAAAGAGGACAAATATGACATGTAGACATGAACATATAGCAATGAACATTACATCAATCCATATATTCTAACCAGTTTACTAATATATAGAATAATGGTTTAACCGTTAATATTTAAATTTGTTACATTTGTATGACACAAATTCTGATGTCAGTACATTTAGATTGACTTGTTCGTTGATATCCTATTAATTTGGTTACAAATTGAACTTTGAAGTACCCAAATTAAACTAGTAAACATTTCATGAATATTCTAGATTCTGGACCCAAGATAAATCAAGATGCCGTTAAATTTTATTACTGTCGATTGATGAAATTCGATATAGTAATATAGATTTAGATTTCTACATTTTTAACTCGATTTTTAATACGCAAATAAGTATTAAGCTAGTTGTAAAATATGGGTTTTATTGAATCTGTCTTAAATCTTATAATAATTCATTAATTTATTTATTTGTTTTCTAGTACTTTTGTATTTTAAATAGGTACCTTATAACAGAGTTAATTTATATGAGACTAAATTTATAGTCGTTAAAATGCTATTACTTTTGAAATTAAATCTAATTAACTTGGTAAATTGCTATTCTGTCTACATTTTGCCATAAAATAATCTGCAGGTTTAGATTTATTTTGGAACTATAATTCAATATTGGAAATACTCGAAGGTATTATCAGGGAATAATTCGTAACGAGATTTCTAATGTATACGTATAGCACGAATACTACAGTAAACACATGTAAAGATTCCGTATTCATCTTACTGTTAGAAGTATAATACTGTATATTAATTTTTTTTTTTTTTTTTTTGTGTGGTGTCTCTCAATGTTAGCCAGAAGGGCTTCTACATTTTAACGCGGACGCGGGGGTGAACTGAAGGTTCACCCTGGTAGCGACATGCACAAGGGCGTCCCCCCTTGACGGGGACCACGAACCTCGGCTTGGGCTGTCGCTTGGATGGAGGAGGCCAGAAGGGCCCTAATCGGACGGGCGCTCACCCGGGTGGGCGCGGGAACGCGGAACAAGGGACCTCGTCTTCGCCGGCGAAGACGGTGTACGCTTTCTGCTGTGGTGTGTGCGGTGTCGCGGTTTGTTCGACGTTGGGCTTCAATCGCCGAGTCTAGCCGTGCGTTTGCTTTGGTAATATCATCGTCGGAGTCGTCCAAGACGTGTCTTGGCCGCCTGCGACGATGAGTGGGATCGGGTTTCGCGACGTATGCGATGGCCTTTGTCACCAATGAGTTGGGGTGGTTTTTAGCCTTGTCGAAGTAGCGCTTAGACGCTTGCTTCATCCATTGGGCACTGTATATTAAATGGGAATTAGAGCGCTTACCGCTTCAATAACAAGATTAACTGAGGAATAAGACATGATCGGGAGAAGGTAAGATCGTCTTTCCGTACACTTATATAAAGCAAGTAGAAAGTTATTTTTCTTCAAAACTTACTCAGTATCTGAACTTTCAATTAAAACACTCATTGGGCACTTCTTATTATCTTTCAACATGATATTTACTAAAGAGTTATTCAGTTATTCGTCTATTTATTTTATTTTCAAAATATGCCTCGATTAAGCATTATTACTTTTAAGAACGTACTAAAGATATTTACAAATTCAATTGCAACAGTTATATTTACTAGGATTAATTTAACTTTTCTCCTTTACGTTATTCTAGTCAGTTTTTCTCAAACGATCCGAAAGCAAACGGGAAGCGATTATCCGTTTCTATCTTTATTTTAATTGTGTTTTACACTCTACGAAATGAGAATTTGTTCTTACTTTTATTATTAACATTATATAATTAGAACCCATATCTTCCGCTTCGTGGGCAATTGAAGTTGTATATTTAGTAGGTATATGTTTTAATGATTGGAAAATTAAACAATTAAATTTTCGCCTAAAATGACTTCGTAATTTTAATCAGAGTGAATTTTCAGCCTATCTATAATTAATATTATATAGCTGAAGAGTTTGTTTGTTTGAACACGCTAATCTCAGGAACTGCTCCGATTTGAAAAATTATTTCGGTGTTAGATAGCCCTTTTATCGAGGAAGGCTATATAGGCTATATATCATCACGCTAAGAACAATAGGAGCGGAGCAATGCGGGTGAAACCGCAGAGCATAGCTAGTTAGGTAAATAAATATCTTATTTTTTATTTTTTTCGTACAATTATAATTATATTACAATTATTTAAATAAGATTTAAGGAAAAAGAACCGCAAAACAAAGTATAGTTGTTTCAAATGTGGAAAACACATGTGTCTAGAACATGTGATTGTTATATGCCGAGAATGTTCATTTCCAGTAGATATTATGGACACTAATGACGAATAGTTTATTATAGTTATTCTAAACAAAAATTAGTAGTTTTTAGGTGTGTTTCCTTTATTTCATTTTATTATAATTTAGATTATTCTAGAACTTTACGTAAAATGATCTCAAAAATAGATATCATTTTATAGTTCCTATTACACAGTGCCAATTGATGATGAATGTGATTTATTTCTAAGATAATTATAGTCAAGTTTATAAGTTGTTAATTGTAAAAAAGAAAATTCCATTTTGTTTTGTTTAATGTTGATTTATAACGGTGATTTCCACCCACAGTCAAAAATTTTGAGTTTTTATAGACCTTTGTTCTATTAAGTACAAATAAAAGAAGTAATTAGTAATTAAGTTGTTTTTATTTTATTTCATATGTTTAAGACCTCTTTTTAATCATGTGCTATACAATAAGTCGAAATATTCATTTGTTTTCCCAAACGAGACACTTAAATTTGCGGAATCACAGACCGCGCGCGACTGCTTGTGTTCGGCGCAAGGGTGCGACCGCTGAAAGGTTAATAAGGATATAATATTTTGCAAAGCCATTTATTCTACAAAATAGAATTTGAATCATTTGTTGGTGACCGTATTAATTTAATTAGCTTTAACAATTACGAATTATTGGTTCAATAATTAATGAATGAAAATTGAAACAAGATAATATGTACTGTTATATCAATCCATACTAATATTATAAATGCAAAAGTAACTCTGTCTGTCTGTCTGTTACTCAATCACGCCTAAACTACTGAACCAATTTGCATGAAATTTGGTATGGAGATATTTTGATACCCGAGAAAGGACATAGGCTACCTTTTATTGCGAAATATGTACCACGGGCGAAGCCGGGGCGGACCTCTAGTTTATAATAAAACTGTAACGAAATAATCTCGATTTAAACCAAATAATATAAAATTGTATAGTGAAGCAGAATATAAAGTTTCGTTCTGTGCACAGAACTATTCTCGATATAGTTCTGTGGTCCTGTGGTCCTACATCGTCCTCGAAAAAAACAAGCAGAGAAAATTAGATCACTATATAATCAAGTAATTGCCAATATTACTTCATTTTGTCTATTTAAATGGAAGGAAGCTGAAGCAGTTTCTTTTGGTTGTTTTTAAATTTAACTAGTGCTGGAAAATATTTATTCTAATGATAAAAATTCCCAGAACCATTTCCAAATATCATAAATTGAGCAGTCTTTGTATTAAATATCATTTCATAATTTTTAAGCCCTCTCTTAAATAATTGAACCAACTTTAAAAAAGGGAATTACTCGCTCTATTTCTCTAACTAACACGACTAGTTACAGTCATTAGTGCTCTTGCTGCCAGAATGAAAAACCTTTTTCTTTTAACATCTACTCACTATGTGAAATATTACCTACAGTTAGATATTTTATTCCTCAAATGTTCTCAAAGACCAACTTTCTTTACTTTCAATTAACTTCACCCATTTTATTTCCTTTACAAGAAACGATTTCCACGTAAATTGTAATGATTTTAAAATAAGATGATATTCTTTCGCTTTATTTGGTTTCGCATTCTTTTTGTATCTTCCAATTCGTGTTAGGATTGGAGTTCATTGTCAACAAAAGTACAATTAGATTTTACAAGGTTTTTGATTTGCCAACAAAATGTTATTTTCAACAAAAATGTTTGACAATTCAGAAAGGAATTTGATATACTGGATGGTATATAAACATAGAATTATCAGCCAACATGTTTTCTTTATAGGGAAAAGGAAGAAAAATATTATTATAGAAAAACAATAGATACAATCAAGCAATGTCCGTCATAGTTTTCATCAATTTTAACGCATTATCCCATTTCATTCCTGAACGGTACAATGAACAAGGAATGAAAGCTGTAAATGGATTCGCCATAAATTGAAGGTTTTGCTCCAATTCATATGTATTTTATTATAAGGATTATAACAGCGTCAGCAAAAAAAGAAAGCGAAATTGAATTGTAATGTTTGAGTGATACAACACAATTTTGATTAAATATTAAACTAAAAAATAGCAAACCTAAGAATCACAAAATTCAAAGAAGAATGGCAAACTCCCATAGGACTCTGGGCCTGATCGTTACACAGATGATTTATGGGAGATTAAATAGATAAAAATATACAGATTCTATAAATATAATAATTATAGATCGGTTCTATGGGATAGCAGAGATATTGGGGTGTAAAGTAACAAAAATAAAAATTAGTTTGCTTGAGTTAAATGAATAGCATTGCCTTTTTCTAGGTCCAGGTAAGTTTATTTTCTATCTACATTTTCTAGCTAATAAGAGTGTAACAGTAGAACAGTCAGGTAATAGAAATATTGGATCCAACACATATTATTCAACACACATTTTAACTTACCAAAACATCAACAATCACTAGGTAGGTACATTTCTTATATCTTTATAAATGGATGAATCAGGATTCGCTTTCATAATAAGACTAATCAATTCAAATAATATCTTTAGAGTAAAAATAGACGATTAAGGCAATTTTGAATATAACGTTACTAAAACTTCACTCAAAAGTGAAACAACAAACATAACAAATCACTCATTACTGACACAATTATAATTAATAATTTGACATTTACAATTGCCAGCTACCTAAATAAAAATGTTCTTAATTCAACCCAGGCCAATGTTCTCAATTCCCATTTTTCCAATCCTCCCTCAGATTTCCATCCTACCCTTAAATCTTATACACTATCCTACCTAAATAACCTACCCCATCCCAGCTTTCCTCCTTTTGTATTCAATCGTTTTACCGAGTGTAGTGTTAAGAAAAGCATATTGTCAATCACTTCAAAGGCCGTCGGTAGTGACTGCATTGGTCGGAACATGATCATTCCAATCCTCCCTATAATCAATCCTACTATCACACATATCCTAAATTTTTCCATTGCATCTGGCATATTTCATGATGATTGGAAAAGTGCTCACATTATACCTCTCCCAAAAATTCCTAACCCTTCCACTACATCTGATTACCGACCCATTGCCATCCTTCCATTTCTCTCTAAGGTTCTCGAACGACTGGTTCAAGAGCAATTAAGTATTTTCCTTAACTCCAATAATCTCCTTAATCCTTTCCAATCTGG
>CAJQZM010039329.1:1826-22043 GCA_907164665.1 Colias nastes | reverse complement strand
AAAAAAGGATGAGATTATGAGGCGTGCACTTTTGGATTTTCCAAATTTATTATTATTTACTAAAATGCAATGTAAATATTTCTATAATATATTAATTTGATAATCTTATATCAACTGCTTGAATTATACATATTTACATAACATTTAGGTACCTATCGGGATAAAAAATGCGATAACAAATTTATCTAGGTATGTTTATTTATAACTGAATTTCAGAGATAAAATTATTGAGACATTATGTTATTTTTCGTAATTATTTTATGTATCTTCAAATAATCATGTTTTGTTTCGATATCTTATCAATGTTTCAGTTGTTATTTATATTATACTAGCGACCCGCCCCGGCTTCGCACGGGTGCAATGCCGATACTAAATTCACTACAGAAAAACTGTGAACGTTGTTTATAAAAATTAAAAACATAGCGACCCGCACCGGGCGGCCGGCCGGTACCGCCGCAAACGCTACGTCCCGCAATTTTTAAATCTGTAATATCTTCGAAAATATTCACTTAAATCCTAAGCTTAAATCATACGGTGTAAAGGGCCATATAGATCAATATTAAATGAACAATGTATTCAAGGTATTTAATTGGTTAAGGATTAATGCTGTATTGGTTAAAATCACTTCGAAAATTAGCCATTATTTGTCGTAAAAAGTAAATGACAAAAAAAAGTTATTGTGGGTTATCCATAAGAGATAGACATATACCATCACGAACTTTTCTGTAGACCTTTTCAATGTGTACAATACTTAGTACATTATTTTGATAAAACTCGTAGGGTTCAGCCTGCGTTTGCAATGTAAGCGGAAAAAATGTAATTATTTACGACATCACATTAGAAACCTCAAAAATAACAGTACTCCTCCACTATTTAATGGATGTTATTATACATATAAACCTTCCTCTTGAATCACTCTATCTATTAAAAAAAACCGCATCAAAATCCGTTGCGTAGTTTCAAAGATTAAAGCATACAAAGGGACATAGGGACATAGGGACAGAGAAAGCGACTTTGTTTTATACTATGTAGTGATTTAATACACTCCATCTGTACTTAATATAAAAGCGTTTTAGTTACAATAAAATCAATTCTAATATTTTATTCACAAACATTAATCATCAGGATTCAGATTCAGGACGATCTTTATTTTTCGAAGTCCTAGACAATTATCTCAAGACTGGTTATAATGTATATTTTGTATCTACCTGAGCTCAATCGTACCTGCACACTACATCCGTAACACAAATCTAAAACATTGATTTGTTAATTTTTCCTGTAATAAGAAACCGATGTCTATACAATGTTATTGCATATTCATCTTGCACTCTGGTTAAACTTCTTTTAGAGCATCCAGAAGTTAAGTTTTTATACCAATTTTGTACTTTTCGTATTTCTTCAAAATAATCACACTCCGTACTCCGTACTTCCCAGTAAACAAAATATAAACCGGACTGAATTTTAATATAAATAAATTTTATCTCTACCAGGCCAGACAACCTTAGCCTAAAAAAACTTTTGAACACGGATATTATGCCATCTTTGTTTGTGGCCTCAATTCACTTTCATCACAATTCAAAAGCCCGCTGTCAGGTGAATTTAAATTCTTTAGACTATTAGAGTCATTTATTTTTCCTTTACAGACCCGTTACCGTCAAAAAGAAAAAAAACGTTGCTGTATAAATGTTCCTGTATAATTAACATTAACGTTCACATATTATATCTCATTTTAATGACAAGGTTATATCGAAGATTTTAATCAGAATTTATTAGCATTGCTGTCTAATAGAAGCCACTTCAACGTGCATAGTTTTTCGAAATCATAATCTCACGCTAGGCTATCTCGGTCAAGCGTTTACCAATCAATAAAAATATTCTTAAAAAGTCGCCCATTCAACCCACGAACAATTCCCAACCGGGCCGTGAATGGGTCGCGTGTCGCAATATCCCACGGACCTTTGTCTATTCAAAGCGGAGTACCAGGCTGGCATAACGCATTGAGCGGTGACGTTTCGCCATTGAGGGCTCGCCTCCGTGGCGTTTCCGTGATTGGCCAACCGGCGGCCGACACGTTGCGAACGTCCTTGCGAGTACATCACCTATCGCCGGCCCCCCACTCGCATGTGACGTCACGGCCACGAAACTAAATGGAACCATGTGATTGTGCGGCTGATCAAAGATTGAGATTGTCTATGGCAGTTAGATTCCAAATTTCATCTCTCAGTTTTGTTAGTATGGAAGCAAGTGCAGATGAAAAGGTTTTGCTATTTTTACTCAACAGATGGTATCTAGGCGTGTGAAATGTACTTAAAATAAATGCGGAAGAGTTATCTCACAGACTTTTTTACTGGGTAAAGTTCAAATGCTAAAAATGTTTTAAAAACGCTATGCTAAAAATATTTGTAAACACGCTATAGTTCAGGATCCATCGCCCATTTTTGCACTTGATTACTATCAAGCTAATTTTCCGTGAATAGCTTTATTTTGATGAGACGCCCAATAATTTCTTGTACGAAACTCTCGATTGTGGTAGCTTACAGAGGTAACAAGGATAAAATGTTTTGATTTGATGGTTCTCAAATATTTATTACTAACTTAATTTTTTTTTTTTGTTAAATCTCAAGATAATTATCTAAATTATTCGAAAAAATATTTGTCCTACAAAATCTATGGTTTGATCAAGAGTCCCCTCTTTCCAATGTGTATCGATAACGAGGTCATCATAAATGATTACTAACCAGCAGATTTTTTTGTTTTCACTTAGTTAATATTTATATAATTCAACAGACATATTGTCCTACAAATTGCGTAATAAATATTTGAAAACCATCAAATCAAAACATTTTATCCTTGTTACCTCTGTAAGCTACCACAATCGAGAGTTTCGTACAAGAAATTATTGGGTGTCTCATCAAAATAAAGCTACTCACAGAAAATTAGCTTGATAGTAATGCAAGTGCAAAAATGGGCGATGGATCCTGAACTACTAGCTTTTATTATATTTATTTTCATGCATAATAGATAACCATGAACGACTGCAGAGCAGTATGTTAATGGCCACTGCAATTGTAAATGAAAATTGTCGGTTTATATTAAGTTTTTCAATAGTTGATACATAAAAACCTTCCCTGGTATGTAAAGAGTCCTCAAGTTATCTTATACTAGCTGCTCCGCGCGGTTTCACCCCCGTGGCTCCACTCCTGTTAGTCGTAGAGTGATGATATATACCCTATAGCATTCCTCGATAAATGAGCTATCTAACACCGAAAGAATTTTTCAAATCGAACCAGTAGTTCCCGACATTAGCGCGTTCAAACAAACAAACAAACTCTTCAGCTTTATAATATTAGTATAGATAGTATAGATGTATAAAAAGATCTCACCTCTCCAGATAATATGATAAGGGAACATACAGAATTCTGAATTTGGGAAAGAAATAAGTGCCTACTGAGTTCTGTTATAAAATACTAAATTGCTATAATAGACTCATTAATCATTATGTATTATTTGATGATAAGTGAATGCCGATAGTAGTTTGAACAGGGAAGTGAATTTATAAGTGTTTTCCAGTAGTTCTGTTACATAATTAAAACGATTGCCCTGTATTGTATTACCTTTCGATTAAGTAACTGTTTGGAAAAGCTGAATAATTTACGTACATTGGATTTTTAAAGCTACTTGAAAATCAAATACCCAAAACCATATTTGTACTTACAGATAGAGATCGTTTGAGAAAACTAGTAGAGCAATTTTAAATTATAAAAAGATTGTTTGTGTCGTTGAACCAAATGTTGCAAAAACTTCGTTTAAGACAGACAGATAAAACGATACCGTATCTTTAGACCACCTTGAGATTTAGCCGTAGGCAATTTCTGTCCCCTCCAAGCGGATATTGATGAATATTATCACTTAGATCTATTGAACCAATCTCCACTCTAATTTAAACTTTATCACTGTAACTGTGAATCCAAATTTGAACCGTAACGTGTTCGCTTTGTCGTCTAGAATATTCGATGCGCCTGAGGTTTTTATGGGTACCAAATAGTTAAGGTTAACGAACTTGTGGTGGAAACTCAGCTACACGACTGAATATATAAACACTCGGGGCGGTTGGAGACGATACAAACAGATGTCTAGTTAATTGAGTCGGTTTAACTTTAGTTGCCCACCCGCACGGTTCCGACGATGGCTTAAATGACTAATGTTTGGATACTTTGTGCTCTGTTTTAGTGTTGATGATCTAATAATATATTTATGGTGTGTTTACAAAGGAACTATTGATCCAACGTTTCGATGGAGTCGTAAAGTCGTGGGACGGTTTTATTGAGAAGTCTCTGTGAGTCTTTGTAATGTAGGTAGTGGAAAATTTGTTGATTTTATTGTGTTATTCATTATTATTGGTAATCATCCAATTAAGAGAGTTTTTTTTTATAAAATTGATCGTTACTGATTTAAAATGTATTTTACTCTTATTAATTACTAGCTGCGCTCCGCGGTTTCACCCGCGTGGCTCCGCTCCTCTTGGTCTCAGCGTATATAATATAGCCTATAGCCTTCCTCGATGAATGGGCTATCTAAACCGAAATAATTTTTCAAGTAGGATCAGTAGTTCCTGAGATTAGCGCGTTCAAACAAACTCTTCAGCTTTATAATCAGCAAACTGTCTGCTTCCTTGATAGCTTTGTAGCGGTGGAGTGCATTTCTAGCAGTCATAATAAATTGTAATAAATTGTATAATAAATAATTGTATTTTTACTAACATAATTTTTAAGTTATTAATTGTTACTAACAAAATGAGTTCTGGTTACTTGAATAAATGAATGAATTATATATAATATTATAAGTATAGATAATATAATATTAGTATCCTTGACATCAGTTTTTAACATGTGTGACCTTACTTTATGAATGCTTACTTAATGATTGTCCTTATTAAAAAATTTCATAAAAACTAGTTTATTATTTTCTGATCAATAAATTGGCTAGTAATTACCTTGTAGTCAATTAGTTAATTAGGTACGTAGATACGTTGATTATATCACGTGACATATTTTTTGTTTTTATTTAATTATGCAGTGTCATATTATTAAAATAAATGTTTTGCTCATCTATAAGCTAAGCACCAATTTTGCCTTGAGAATAAAATGAACTTGGGTGTTTAATTTAATAGGATATGTGAATCAACTTAATTTATGAGAATTAAAAAAGAATCTGTTATTGTGACAGTCCGTTTTAAAATCATATTGATACAAAAGACGAGGTTCAATCACGTTTTGATCAATCTGTTGCAAAATAAAACTTTACAAACCAAACCACAGAAGCTTTTGGGATCAGATATCAAAAATGGAAATACAAATAACATATTGTTCACCATCCCCTCACCCAACAGGAAATTAGGATATTTTTTTGATCCAAAGCTCAACTCGAGAATTCTGAAGTAGACCGATAAAGCACCTACGGATTAAAGCGGAATACATGTAAACAAAGGGCTTCAAAAGTTGACTTGAATACAGGGTGATTCGTAACTTGAGATAATCTCAAAGAAAGTCGCGTACAAAGCCACGTTTCGCCTTTGAAGCCTTTTTCGGTCGCTCGTGCGCGGGTGAATGCGCCTGTGGGTGGCACCCGCCCACTGTTCGCTTGAAAGGCTTTGTGCACGCGGAACTAGTGCTGCGTTTAATTTTTTTAATCTTTTGTAATGCACTTTAAAAATCACCCTGTGAATGCGGATTTTCCGGTGCTAAATTAAAAATTTTTTATTTGATTTGAAAGTGCATATTCGTAAATCATAATTTGTTCGTAAGTTTATTCTTTGTGTGCTAAATATAATATGTACTATTTTCCAAGTAATGTGAGCTACATAATACAGAAAGTTTAAATCGATTATCTAATTATTATGAATAACAAATGTACTAACCAGCCATGACAAAATCGATTAATTTAGAATTTAAAAAGGAAAACTCTATTATGCGTGTACTTATAAAGTTCGAAGGTGAAGTTGATTTATTTATTATTAATAATATCGATTTTATAATTCACTCTGTGAACTGTTATGATCTAAGCGCGGATGGTAAAATTCTTTTGTATTTAAATGAGTGTAATTAGTCAGTGTTAGTAGCGAAATAATGACGTGATTTGGTGTGTTAGTAGCGAAATAATGACGTGATTTGGTGGCGTTTGAAATAATTTTGCATTTCATTTAAATGCGACTAGGAAATATTTTAGTACTTTTAATACTTTTAACCTGGAGTTATACGCCAAGGTTATAAGGTACACATATAACTAATACTTGCAAGAAACTTTTCTTACAATGTTATTTAAACATTATGCCTATTTAATAAATGAATACCGTTTCCTTGACTCGTTATATGGAAGAGTACCTATTAATCTTTTGGTATTACTCGCAAATTATAGTATAATTACACTTTTACGATATCTTAATTGATTTCTATCGATAAATGGTGTAACATTTCTTATATTCTTGTTTTGTTGTGCAACAAATGATAAAAACACTTGTAATGTTACTCTCATTTTGCAAAACGACGCCTGACGTCACACGTCGCACAATACTAACTAATCAGTAATCTAGCTCATTGCAGTTATATTAAAGTAAGTAAATGATTCAGAGCATAATTATTGTTGTGTGTTCATAGGCGCTGGCGCCTCGTTGCGTCATCACTGGGGAATGTTACGTAGTAGGTACATCGGATAGAAAGCGAAGTTTATTGCCTTTAACGGTTATAAATAAATGTGGAGTTGGTACTGTTTTTATGCTCAGGGTTTAGGGCGGTTACGTGACTCGTGAGATGGGTGTTTGTTCGTGTATGGGTAGAGATTGGTGTGTTGTTACTGTTGGTCGATGTAGTTTAGTTGATTACCCAGTTTTACCCTACCCAGTTTTAGTTGTAGTTGCTAGTTATTAAGTCACTGTCGCATTGGGCAAATAACCTGTAATTCACGGCAATGATGCAGCTGTTTTGCCTAATGTGGGCGCCGTGAGTCATTTCTCTCGTTTACTCTAAGGATTTACTTTTGTTTGTGGGAAAGTCGCATGAATGGACTGGATACACGCATTGTTTGTATAACAATTAAACAATAAAGTAACACTTGCAGCGGGGATTTTCCGTCGAGTAATTATTGTTCGTAGACACAAACAGGAAGTTGGTTGTTAGTGCCCCATACATGGAAGGATAGGCAAGATCGTTTTGTTTATGAACGTCTGGTTCATTAGATTGTATCACAATAACATTGTACTTCTTTTTATATTTAAGTAGCTCTGATCTATAAAGAGACTTATCAAGCATTGTAAGAACATTCGGAAATTGCATAGTTATAAAAGATATGTATAAGTAAAACAAAGAAAAGCAGTGTTGTTTATTTTATAGATGTAAAGTATCACTATCACTACATAGTATAAAACAAAGTCGCTTTCTCTGTCCCTATGTCCCTTTGTATGCTTAAATCTTTAAAACTACGCAACGGATTTTGATGCGGTTTTTTTTAATAGATAGAGTGATTCAAGAGGAAGGTTTTAGTATATAATTTATTAGGTTTTAGACAAAGCGGGCGAAGCCGCGGGCGGTATGCTAGTTTTATTATAAACAGAACATTTGGAGTCGACAGTCGATACTCGATACGCAAGTGAAGTTAAAGGCGTATGGACAATCGAGAAGTGAATGAACCCATGAATAATTTAAATTTTAAACTTCTTCATTCGAAGGATATTAACGAATTTTATTTATGATGTTAATGCACTTAAAGATTTAACAAAGGAGGAGCGAATCGAGATTTGTTCCGTGTTAAAATAAATTAACGCCCACAAACTTGAAAGGATACATACGCGCAATTCCCAGAATTACACTGAAAAGCTTCTAAACTGCTAGTCATGAATTACAAACGAGATATTTGTTTTGGAAGTTTAGGTCCCCTAGGCCCTAACTCGACGATTAGCGCCCGAAATTAATAATGTATCTCCTATCCAAGATTATGACCAATCCTGGATTACTGCGTGTTGCTCGATTGATCTCCGATCTGCGTGCCAATAACAAATGACTGCAATCCAAATTTTTTGTGATACCGGGATCAGTGGCGATCTTTTCCCTCTTGACCGTTCCGTTCCTAGCACAATGTTTGATGTATGCAATACGTTTGGTTATATGTTTAATAGTAACAAACTAGTCTTAAAATATTATGAAGAATATCCAAAATACTAAAATGAAATAATTTTGTGAAAGCGTGTAAAAACTTTACTAGGAATTATATTTTATCACATAAAATATGTTAACAAGTAAAAGTACTTTACCTAAAACGGAATGTGTATTGGTCTGTTCTGTGGCAAGTGATGAAGTGAGTTGTGACAACTGTCAAAACTCAAACTGGAACGTTTATGCGTTTAAATATTGCGAACATACAATAATTATTATTTGTTAAAACAGTAGTCAATAGTCATTAATAACCTATTATTCATTATCAATAATGGATTGCGAAATCGTAAGTACCTTTTTGTTATTTCATAAGGCGACGCTGTTGTGCTCCCAACTTACGCTCAATTTCGCGCCTAAATCTCATTTTTTTGTTTCTAGGCAAAAGGCAAGCCTCTTACAAAAGAGGAATCGAAGTTTTTGCTTGATCTAATAGAAGGCAGTACTATTATAACAACGAAAACAACGAACGCCACCAACAATAAAATGAAAAGCGAGGAGTGGGTTCGATTGACCGAGCGGTTCAATGCCCAGGCTACAAATTGTCCTAGGACACCTCAGCAGCTGCGTTTGAAATGGGAAAATTTAAAAAAGAATTCTCGCAAACGCAGCACTAAAATAAGGATGAACCAAATTAAGGTTAGCTAGTCGTGTTAGTTCATACCTACTTGTGTTTTTAATTGGACTTCAGACTGTAGTGACTTATTAATTCTATTTACCTACATTGACTTTTTAGACTGGTGGTGGTCCTGCCGATTATATACCCCCAGATGACATACTGGACCGAGTTTCTGGTTTGCTAGGAAGTACTGCCAGTGGATTTACTGTGCCATTTGGGGGTGATAAGGAAACAGTAGGTGTTGATATTGGTGGCATGAGTGGAGATGGTGGAACTAGTGGTGATGGGTTTGCTAGGGTTTCTGATGAAATAAGCAAAGCTGCAGATTTGATGCCTACATCAATTAACCATGGCATTGAGATATTTGTATGCAACGGTGAGGGTGATGGTGTCACACAAAATCAGGTTTTGGAGAGTGTTGACCAAAATGTGTTAACACCAAATAAGCCAAAGAGATTTACTCTTAGTACACCGAGGACAGGTAACTTTTGTTTTTCAAACCCTATTCTTAATGCATTCATTAGAGAGCTCAAGGAATATCCTCCAAATAAATCTCGAATATGTACCTCATGTGTCCTAGGTCCATCATTATAGTCAGTGTGTTGTCTATCAATCAGTCACACCAGACAAAACCTATTATTTTGTAAAAACATTTCTAAAATAGTATTATACAATAATACAATTTCAATAGAATATCAATCTAGTAAATTAATCAGTATTTTTGTAATCATATTTAATAATTTTGTACCTACCTTTAATGCAAAGTTATGAGAGATGTGTTGGGTATAAAAACATACCAATCAATCTATAATTATGTTCATTTTTCAGTGAGAAAGAAAAGACAAGACGATAGCAAGACTGCCAAGAACAATGCCATAGCTGAATATTTCTCAGCTAAAAAACAGTGCTTGGATGCAAAATTAACTAATATTCATTTAGAAAATGAAAATTTTAAATTAAAAAATGCCCAACTCTTGCTTGAAAATGAAAAATTAAAAATAGAATTAGAGAAATTAAAAAAGTAGGTAATATGCATAAGGAAGTAGTTATGATTTTGTAGTATTTTGTTAAATTTTAAAAATATGTAATGACGTTTCAAAAGTGCTTCTATAAGAAGTCTAATTGAATAAATAAATGTTTGAGTTTGAGTTTTTTCTAAATAATTTAAAGACATTCAATGAAAAAGCTGATATCTAATATTAAAAGGTCAAATATTTTATTCAACATAATAGGTAGTAATTACACTTTTTGAATTGCATTTGCTTTGCATCTAAGTACTGTTTTAATAGCTGGGATTTTGGAAACTGGGGAAGCTTACTACATAATAATAGTTTATAAATAAATGGTAAATGTTAAAAATATGTAATGACGTTTCAAAAGTGCTTCTCTAAGAAATCTAATTGAATATTAAATAAATGTTGGAGTTTGAATAAGCCATTTATTTTCCAGTAAAATTTACACAGAACTTAAAACTAAAACTTAAACATAGATAGGTTGACATAAATACTTTTTACTTCATTTGTAATGGTAATTTACTATGTACATAGATTTAAGATAGTTTTTACATGTATTTTATTAAAGACACATTAATAGTAAGTACTTAAATAAATGGATAATTAATGAATGCAAAAATGCAAGGCAATGTTTATACTCTATAATCTTTTTTCTTTGTTTGTGGTTTTGCTGTAATGTAAGTACCTATTATTTGTTGTTTATTTGAGCTAAATTTCTATTTAGATAGTTTTACATGTGTTTTATTAAAGATACATTAATAGTATGTACTTCATAATAAATTGATAATTAATCAATGGAAATAAAGAAAATGTTTCCTCGTCATCTTTTATCTTTTATCTTTTTTTGTATTTTTGCAGTAATATTACTATTATTTGTTGTATAATTTATTTAAAATTCTACATAAAGCTAGATACAATATCCTTACTTTGTTTTTCTTTATTGAGTCACCCTTTTGTGTGCCTGTACCTCTTCACAGTATATCCGTCCAATAAAGTATTTCACGAACATTTTAAAATCTCACCTGTAAACTGTCAAATACGGACAATTAGAATACATTTTTGAAATGGTAGTTTAATACGTTATTCGATGAATAAGTTTTAACCAACGATTGAAAAATCAGCCCTTATTCGAATAACAAAAAATATCATGCTAAAGTCCTATTAAAAAGGCAACGTATTGATCAGAATATTTGTGGGCAGCAAATCTTGTGTCATCATTTAGTATAGTGGCATATACTTTCAGATAATTGGCTTTACTTCTTTCTCATACACGTTGTAAAGTACCTAGGTACATATAACCCTAATAGCTGTGCCCCGCGGTTTTACCTGTATTGCTCCGCTCCTATTGGCCTTAGCGTGATGATATAGTAATAAATAGCCTAAGGCCTTCCTCGATAAATGGGCTATCTAACACCGAAATTATTTTTCAAATAGGACCAGTAGTTGAGAGATTAGCGCGTTCAAACAAACAAACTCTTCAGCTTTATAATATTAGTATAGATTTCGATACACAATAGACTTTACGTATGTATTATGCATAGTTTTGTCGTTATTTCACGTCGAGCCGTGAGAAAATGCCCCCAGGACTTTGTTCTTTGTTTTTTGAATGAATCACAAACATTTTTCACATGCTACTTATATGGTGTTGATACGTAAGGGTTTTAAACGAGGTTTTATTAACGTTTTCCTTGCTTGTTTGAGCTGTTTGTTGCAATTGAGCAAAATGATAATGTTTTATTGGACTTCATTGGTGAAACACAATCTGTAAAGGATACGTTTCCGATGCAAGGAAATGTTTCGTTTAAGGGGCTGACAACACCAAATTGAAGTTATTTGAGCAGTTTTTTAAGAAAAGATATTTATTCTAGCCCATCAAAAAAAATATATGTTAATATTCATCATATTTCGAAGACCGTGGACGGACTCGATACATAATTGGACGAAATCGGCTCGATAGAAAATAATTGCAAAGATTGGTCTTAAAATCATCATTAAACGATTCTATGTCTTTATTTTTTTTACGTACGGGTCTGCAATTTAAAACACGAAGTCAACATATTCATACCTGAAACTCTAACGAGTCATATTTCGCATATGACCCACACTTTTCCTTAAATCACATATTTTCTTATTATTTTCTTCTACGACCTGGCCCCGCCAAGTAACAGTGATATTGCGCTCTCGTTTGCGCACACTGTCCAATTGTATGGGAGTAAACGAGAGCGCAACACTGTTAAATTTGGTCTAGTCAGCCCCTTAAATAAGTATTATTTTTAACTACCTTTTTCGTGAGTATCTTTAATCTAAATTGGATTGATTTGTTTTGAGTGTTTTCTTTGACAAGGTGTTTTTCAAGACTATTCCTACAAAATACTTTTATCTGTTTCCTAAGTTTGCAGCTACTTTATTTACCTATACTTTAGCTTATCATAAATTCATACTATAAAAGTCATTGATCATTTATGATTCATGAATGGGCGGTTCCCTGTTAGGCGCTGAATGATTATATTACACACAATTACTGATTGACTAGAGGGAAATAGAGCGAAATCACATATTATTGAACGCATAGAGAGTATGTGAGCAAATGATTTTATTGTTTATTGTACGTTTATGGACGAATTGTATATTTTATTTTGTTGATACATATATTTTTTTCTACTTGTTTGTAAATTTACTTGATTCGTTAAAATTTAAATATTAGATTGAATTGATACTTTCAAAAAGCAATAAGTAACAAATGTATAGGATACTAAAATTGTAATGTAGTTAGTTATGTATATTGTATAGTCAGTAGTGTAATAAAGCAGTATAATTTACACCACAAACATCATTCAACACGCAACCAGGAACGTCTTGGACGACTCCGACGATGATATTACCAAAGCTAACGCACGGCTAGACTCGGCGATTGAAGTCCAACGTCGAACAAACCGCGACACCGCACACACCACAGCAGAAAGCGTACACCGTCTTCGCCGGCGAAGACGAGGTCCCTTGTTCCGCGTTCCCGCGCCCACCCGGGTGAGCGCCCGTCCGATTAGGGCCCTTCTGGCCTCCTCCACCCAAGCGACAGCCCAAGCCGAGGTTCGTGGTCCCCGTCAAGGGGGGACGCCCTTGTGCATGTCGCTACCAGGGTGAACCTTCAGTTCACCCCCGCGTCCGCGTTAAAATGTAGAAGCCCTTCTGGCTAACATTGAGAGACACCACACAAAAAAAAAAAAAAAAAAAAACGCAACCAGGAAATGCATTTGTTGTCCATCTCAGACGTCAACCTTACACGTCCTTATCATATAACTTGGACACTTGGACTTTGCTCGAAACGAGAAGGAAAGTCCTTCCTCTCTGTCCTGCGCGGTATCTTGCGACTAAATTAGTTATCAGTACAAGTTGAACTCCAAACTTGGTGGAAGTGTCTTTGTTTAATTATTGTATCTTGGACTTTCTATACCTCTTTATAATATAGACTAATAATCTGGCTTTCTGCAGTCATATAGTAGACTGTAGTCAGTAATGTGCCTATGAAGTGCTATTTGTTCTGTTTGCAGTGTATGCCAAATATGAAAAGAACGTCGTTACGTGTGTTCTTCTATAAGGTTTTTGTTTTTTAGTATTGTTAGATAGACAGGTATTGGAGTGACTATTGTCGGAAAAGTAGCCTGAAGGTGTAACGTACCTTGTGATATTCTATACAGCTCGAATGCATAATATGATACTTACCTATCGCACTGGACAAATAAATGTGTGACGGCAAATTCTGCTTATTCAGTAAAATGTCACTAACGTACAGTTGATAAGCACAAAAAGATACGGATGAAAACGTACAGAGCGAAGTGTTGATATTTGAAATAACTAAATATATAAGTTTAAATTATATACATTATACAAACATATAAGCTAGCTTCCACTGCTACATATTTACAAACTTTAATAATATCCTCGCCCAATATTATCTATACTTTCGCTCATCCTATATTCAATTTTCGCTCATCCCATATTCTCTCCGCTCAGGTGGCAACGGCGTCGAGCGAGATGAGCGACCGCGAGCGATACCGCGCGCCGCCGCAGCCGGAGCCGCCGCCGCACCGCGTGCGCGCTTCCGACTTGTACCCGCGCCAGCGCACACACTACGATGAGCCCGGATTGGATGCCGGCTTCACGCCCATATGTGGAGAGTTCGTGCAGGTAACCGCTTGAGCTATATTATATGAGATCGATATGCAAAAAAGGTTAATTGAGAGCAAATGCATTGTAGTAAGTTAATGGGGTAGAGTCTTCGCAAACAAACAACACTGTGTAAATTATCTTGTTAATATTTCTATTAATTTTTGAAAAGATAAGTGAATGCACGATAGCAAATACCATATTGATTTTTTTTTAAACGACAGTCTAACATGAACTGCTCGTGTGCCTGATTCAATCAACGGTTCATATGCTAAACACATGGATACATTTCTTTTGTAAATAATAGTAATGTTTTTATACCTTCAAGAAATATTGCAACATTAATACAGTATAGCATATTTCTCATTTCATGTTTAAGCTACTTTGTGACCGTTATCCTGTTTTCACCGTAACAAATGCCTCTATCGCATATAAATGTTTATCGAACACTAAAACATAATGTAGATTTGTAAACAGAAAGTATATGAAGTTATATCAAATTCAAGGTGTAACTTCCATAAAGTTGCCAACAGACGAAGTAGGTACAACGTGACAGAAATTCCGATTTTATACAACAAATGTTAAAGGGATGAGCATTGAACATGATATGAGTATATGAGTGTTTATACTTTATACGATAATGGTGCACATTATACATAAAAATAAAATTTGTATTATAGTACCTATTAGGTACCTAGTGTTGGTAGGAAGAATGCAAAGAGTTGGGTGATTTCTTGTAGCATTATTGAGTACTAGCTTAAGTCCGCGACTTTGCTATAGCCAGATAAAAAGTCTCTCCTTTAATTCTACTATTTCAATGTCATATTGCCTCCAAATTAATTTAAGAATATTTGTAAAAAACGAACATTTTGTTAGAGTTAAATTATTTATTCTTGCATTTATATTTTACCTTTTGATTTACGTAATATTAGTTATATCTGCAATATGTTTGAATTTAAACAGGATATGCATTGTACAAATGCACATGAATGCAAACCTGGCAAAGGTCGAGCTTGAGTTCAATGCACGATCAGTTGCTGTAATTATAACGTTATTGGAATAATTATTTTTATTAAATAGGCTAATTATTAATGAGATAATGTTTTATTAGTTAATATTTTTATATCCGTTTTTGCGTAGATATGAACAAAGAATATTACACAATTGCATGTGAATAAAATCTCAGTATATTTCCATACCTACATTATAAGAAAAAGCATTTTCTGTTTAATGGTGACTGTAAATAAATTTATTCGAATACATAATTAAAAAAATATTATGACTTTTTCCAAAATAGTATTATGTTTCCTTCCCAGACCTAAACATTCTTTACTTAATGTAAAATCAATTTTCAATAAGCCCACATAAATCAATAGTAACATTCGAATAATCCATCTTACCTGATGTATTACCTAATTACCTAATAAAAATAAGCATCAAATACTTATATGTATCAAAATTAAATTCTTCTTACAGTGGGTAGGCAGAACGTCAGATGGCGGCACCATAGCCATGTCCAACTACCGCCTACACTTGCAGCCGAGACGGCGGAACGGCGCCGGATCGTCAGTGCCCTTAAGATTAATAGATGCCCTGGAGATCAGGGATCTACTCTGTCTGATTGTGCTGTGCAAACACGGACGGCAGCTAAAGTGAGTACATTTTCTGTAGAGAAGTAGATACGACACTGCATGTAGAATTAGGAGGTAGATAGATTATGTTAGATAGTGCCACTAAGATAAATAGATGCCCTGGAGATCAGGGATCGACTCTGCTTGATTGTGCTGTTCAAACACGGACGGCAGCTAAAGTGAGTATATACGAGCAAATAAACTTATTTGATTTGATTTGTATATTATATTCACTCTATAGGGCATAATATGCTCTCTAGAGAAGTAGACACGATAGAATAGAATTAGGTGGAACGATGCCGGGCCTTCAGTGCCTCTACGACTTGTAATGCCCTAGTTTAATTTGCAGTAAGAGTAGTGTTTAAATAGCTAGGTGAATCATAAGACATTTCTTGAATTATTTTGTCCGAAATAAAGCAAATACTAAATATCTTATTTCGAATAAGTATATGAAATCATTGAACATTTAAACATTGAAATTGTATATTTATACATTAATCAAGTAAAAATCAAGCGAAGGATCCCACTCATTTTTACCATATCACATCCTTCCCTTTACATTTATATTTGTATAATTGTCAAACACTTCCAACGGATATTATTGATAAGGGACCATCTGTTGGTAACGGGGTTAATGACTGATAGCACACAACATAAAGAAAGTAAAAACTTCCTTCGATAGCATGATAATCGGGCGTTATTCAATTTGTCCGCTTTTGGAGGTGACCTAGAAAGCTGTCACTAATTCCTGATTATAATGCTTACTAATAAGATTAGTTGCTGTGTTATTTGTGGTCTAATTAAATAAATATTTTGTGTTGTTATGTCTCGTAAGTGGATAAATAATAATGAGTCTACGTTGGTTTGTCGAACAGTTAAACGAACGTTGAAAAACCGGCCAAGTGCGAGTCGGGCTCGCGCACAAAGGGTTCCGTAGCAGCAAATATAATAAATTACAGTTAAATCAACCTATCTCAAAAACTATAAGAGATACTTTGATCAAACCAAAAATCGTTGAAAGAGTTAATTAGCATGCATCACCTCTATTTTTTTTAGAATTTTATACCCCGTAGTTATAAAAATAGAGGGGGGGGGACATACTTTTTACGACTTTGAGAGCTGATATCTCAAAAACCGTTCACTTTAAGAAAAATGTTTTTTAGAAAACTTTATATCATTTTAAAAGACCTTTCCATTGATACCCCACACGGGTATGTACATCGAAAAAAAAAATTTCATCCCTCAGTTACATGTATGGGGGGCCCCACCCCCAATTCTTTTTTTTACTATTTAGTGTCATATTTTTGTAGCGGTTCATACAACACATATTCCCATCAAATTTCATCACTGTAGTACTTATAGTTTCCGAGTAAATCGGCTGTGACAGACGGACAGACGGACAGACGGACAGACGGACATGACGAAACTATAAGGGTTCCGTTTTTGCCATTTTGGCTACGGAACCCTAAAAAATGAGTGAATAATAGGTACTTTAGCTATCTGATAGTACAAATGAGATATTTAAGATGTATGGATGATTGATGAAACTGATTCCTAATGCACTTCCTTAATCGTTCACCAGAAAACTACGATTGGATATTATTAAGAAATTGTGTATTTAAGAATTTATATAAAAGAAAATTTGAAATAAATTCCATTTGCAAAATAGAAAACTAATGTCGCTACTAAACTATAACACTATAGAAAAGCAAAGCAAATACATATATAGTTTAGGTACCTGATGATACTTGACTAAATAAAATAAATACAAGTTGAAGTGTAACCAAACACAGACAAAGCGGCGGGCATCATCTAGTAGCTAGTTCTATGAAAACGTCTTAGAACAATTCTTATATTCCGAGAAAATATCCTCACAACGAGTGTCAAGCAAACATTCGCATAACATTTGCCGAGTGCTAGCAAACACTCGGCCATTTCTCATTTGCTATATGTACACAAATATTGAATGCTCAGCGTTAGATAGACGGTGTGATTTCGGAATTGTAATGTAGCCGGCAAATATTGTTGAGATCACTGCTAAGAGTTGATTATGGTGGCACTACACATGCATTGAAATTTTGTTTTCTGAAAACTTATATGTATAACACATATGATTTTTTAATTTTACTATTTACCATACCATAAAAGGTCAAATAAATAACAGTTGAAAATATTCGACATGAATTTTGTCGCACATTACACATACAATGTTCTTATTTCTTATGGTTAGTAGCATGCACGACACCAAAAATAAGTATGACAGCACATTATAATAAGACACGCAAACATGACGGAATTCGCAATGCAATTTTACCTCAACTTAATATGTATAAGCAAATTATCCGCCTTGCAATTGCTGCAACTCTAGAAATAATTACGAATCTTCTTCAAATATTTTGCAACTGATATTCAATAACATGTTTTATTTACAGTCATACTATTGATTTTTTAATAAATAGAAAGGACATGTTATTCGATAAAGATCGAAAGATCTAAACACAGAAAATATTTCAATTAGAAGCATCCCAATTTATTAGGCGCAAATGTTCTACCTATTTTTTGGAAGGTTAACGAAGTATGTATGTAAATGCATTTTAATTTATTTTCTTTTTACAGATGTTCCTTCAACACAGGCGAGCAATGTCTAGAATGGTGGAGGCGGCTCGGTACAGCGCTAACACCGATCACGTCGCTACAGGAAACGTTCGCGGCGGCATACGCGGCGTGGGCGAAAGAACAACCGCCCTCGTCGGTGCACAGAGCGCTAATGAGCGCTTCGCACGCGCCGCAGAGGCATTGGTTCGGCCCAGAGGTGAGAACTACCCGCATTTTGTTTGGTTGGTATGTTTGGTGTTTTTGTGATTAGTTGATTGTTAATTTTTATTGTTATTGTGAAATTAGATATAGAATCCTTTTATTAAATGTAGCTTGAGGTAACTTACTTACAAATATTGTTACGCATATTGTATTTCATTTGAATTAACATACAGTTTATTTATCGCGGAAATTAGAAGTAGATTAAAATAATTTTTTACAAAATTAATGATTTATATAATTAACGCTTATTTGTCGTTAAGCTCTTTATTCAGTTTAATATGCTTGTTTTCCAGTTGGAAAGGTTGGGATTTTCACCAAAAGGTCCATGGCGAGTGACAGCTGCCAATGCGGAATACAAACTGTGCTCATCGTACCCACCTCTCTTGATAGTACCCGCGACCATCGGTGATGAACAACTAGAGTCTGTTGCACGGTGAGAGAAATATTATTATACAACTACCTACATAAAAACGTAAATTATCTCTTATTGATCTTATTTATAAAAATTTTCTTTGCATAATATTAACCACATCCTGAGCACTTTCAATAATTTTACTTTTATTGACCTAAAAAATGGTTTTCAATAACCTTGAGAGCCGATAAGCAGTTTTTGAGTGGAAAGCGCAATAAACATGCATCAAATTCATAAATCAAATTCAAATTATAATAAAATCTTTAATTTTTAATTTATTATGCACCACTGTCCACCATACTCAGCATTTGTCCTAGTCGATTGGGTTACCTGGCAGAGATCGTTGTCAGCGATAAGGCCGCCCTCTATACATTGTTAATTAAGTTATTATGTGTTTTAAATTGTCCTATATGGTGTACAATAAATAATTTTTCATTCATTCATTCATTCATTCATTCAAATTCTGAATATGTGAGTGAAATAATCATTTATTTCCTGCAGGTTTCGAGCCATGCGCCGCATACCAGCGGTGGTATGGCGGCATCGTGGTACAGGCGCGGTTATAGCCCGATCCTCTCAACCAGAAGTGGGTTGGTTCGGCTGGCGCTCCAGTGATGATGAGGGGCTGCTTGCTGCGTTCGTAGCTGCTTGCAATGCGGACAAACAGACGCCTAATAAGGTGAGATGAGTAAGGAATGTGTCAGACGCTTCATAAGGGGAGACGAGTGGTGTAGGTGCGGTTATAGCTCGCTCCTCTCAACCAGAAGTGGGCTGGTTCGGCTGGCGCTCCAGTGACGATGAGGGGCTGCTTGCTGCGTTCGTAGCTGCTTGTAATGCGGATAAGCAGACGCCTAATAAGGTGAGACAAGTGGAAAATGCGTCAAAAGTTTTAAAGGGGAGAGTGTATCAGACGCTTAAAAAGGTCTGACGATAAGAAGCGTGGTTGAGTGACTTTTAGATGACTTGTACGTCTTTTGGTTAATTAGTCTAATTTGTTATGGACAATGTTTATATGAAATTGGAACACACAAGGATCAAATTCGTGTAACATTTGCTTTGCTGCTTTTAGGCAGATGGGCTTATGACCTATACTTTCTAAATATGCCTCTGTCACTATAGTCAAAAAAAAATAATAATATTATGGTTCCTAAAACTGGTTACTTGATAATATGCGCTGGTTTTTTTTAAATTCAATACCTATAATTTATCTGTACCCATAAATATTCCAGCAACTCAAGCTGCTCATAGTGGACGCGCGATCCTTCGCCTCAGCGGTGACGAACCGAGCACGCGGCGGCGGCTGCGAGTGCCAGCAGTACTACCCGCACGCGGACATACAGTTCATGAGCCTGCCGAACAT
>CAJQZM010039328.1:57476-77697 GCA_907164665.1 Colias nastes | reverse complement strand
CCTTGTTTTGTTATTTATTTTAAAATTAAGTGTGGCCTTTTGCTTTGTTTTACTCACGTATGTAATTATTTATTGTTGCAATTAAAATGTGTTTTCATAAAACGTAAATCAGATATATTGTGAGATACATGATACGAACAAAATATTAATTGAGATGAAATAGTAATTCATCAATTTTTCGTCGACCACCATCACAAAATTATTTTCAATTGATTATTATATTGATGTCTAATGTTAACATTAATTAATTGTAATCAAGTAAATGTTGCCACTGTAAATCAATACTTGAACGAATTATTTATTCACAAGGAGCTTTACTCATACATACAGACGTACAGATTAACATTTGTATTATGACTCTATTAATTAATTAAACTAAAGTCAATCTGTCTGATTAAACATTTACAATACCGAAACATGCAACAAGTCTGAAGAGTTTTTGCGATACAAATAAATAAACTGAAAAAACGGAAACGGTGGTTACATAATAATGAAAATGCAAGTCAACCCGGACGTAAAGCTAGTTAAGAATAAGTCATAATATGTATAATTCTTGCATCGTAACTAAGAACTGAACTAGTGACTCCTAAGTAATGTATAAAGTATTTTAACTACCATAAGAAGTAGTAGCATGACATAAGTGTGCATAGTGTTTTATAAAGTTTACTCTAATCGTGTTAACTAAACTATTAATGTAATTAGAACTTATTTAGTATTTGTGATATTGATAGGATAATTCATGCTAATGGTATTTTCTTTTAAATGCGATGTTTTTGTGTTAAACCTTTATTGTACAGCGTGGAAGTTTCTGGTAGGTACACCAATGGTCAATCAGACATAATTATAGATGAATATGAAAAATATAATATTTACCTTTTTTCTCCTTATTTTTTAAAAGTAAAGTAAAGGCTTATAAAGTCTACTTTTCTAATATTACCAAAAAAACTTACTTCATTTTGTTTCATAATTAGTTTTGAAAATTTGTCTAGAATTCTTAAGCAAATGAAAATTTTACTTAAATTAATATAATACTAAAAATATGATGCTCTAGAAGTCTACATGTATATAGTTAAGCTGCTCCACAAATTTTCACTCTGTATAAAATATTTTAAAGATTGTATAATGCGGGCTACTCACATACCAATATTAGTGGCAATATTGGAATTGCACCCTTAATTGGCTTCTTAATTGTGATGTGTATAGGCAAGCAGGGGCAATTTAGAGAACAACTGAAATTGCTCCGACCTTCGACCAACCGAGATTGTTCCAATATTGCCCCTGCGGCAGATACGTGAGTAGCCGGCTTAATTGTCATAGACTTCATATTACAACAAAAAAATGTGGCTAAAGCATTATTCATTTAATATTTTTGTAGACATCAATTTAAATTGCGCTAACAATGTTCAAAACAAGCCTCTTCAACATAAATAAGAAAAGATTATTTCGCATTATGCCTTAAATGTTATTACGTTTATTATTTTTGTGTAAAATTAAAACTCGGTCTGTATTTTGTATAATTATATTTAAGACTTGTATATATTTCTCTGGGTAAACAAATAAATGATTCGTATGCTATGACTTTGTTTTATTTTTATCCCACATTTTATTACTATTTGCTTAATTTTTACAAAATATAATATACTTACCTAACCAAAATACACAAATGTTCAAATGCTTTTGAAAAAATCGCTTCAGTAAAAATACAGTGTCCTTTGTTATACCTTTATATTTAAAGTAATATAAGAAACCGTAACCTGAAAATATATTTAAGTAGGTAGTAGAAGAAATTTTAATTTTTCATTAATGTTTTAAGACGAATTTAAGTCAAAAGTTGATTGAATTAAGATTGAAAATGAATGTTGCTTAATTCTGTTATCATCAAACGATTGTATTCTTAAGTAAAATATTTATGGGACCTTTTTTAGAAAATTAAAATAATTTTTTGTTTATCCAACTGAATAAATAAATCTTTGAGTTTGAGTTAGATCATATTTTAATAAACTATAAAGCTCTTGTAGAACTACTTTCGATTTAAATGTCATAAAAAAAAATTTTTCAAGGGGAAAGTAGACAATTCGATTACCAGAAGTGTTCTATAATAAAATGTACAGAAACTCTTAAAAGTAAATCTGAGTCACAAGCCATCTTCCATATCATTTTTCCTTCTCTCAACCCTCGACGGTTAAAGGAAACCACAAGTGTAAATAATAAATATCCTTCTTATTTCCTCAAATTTTTGTTAAGCGTTCTTTTATGTAAGCCCATATTTTCCTGTTATGGAAAAATACGTCTATTGTTCGCTTCCCATATTCAAAAACAGTATTTAGAGTGAAAACAAACACACAGCCGCTCATACGAACTCATTATGAAGAACTTAAAATTCCAACAAGATACTTGACTTAGAATATTTGAAGTTATAATTGTTCAGACCCTTGAATATTCATTAGAATTTCTTCACCATCGCCAGTAGATAGCAAAAGTTTATACTCTATATAACATTATGCATTATGAAGTTTGCGGCCTAAATTTCTGCAAGATTCATCTTGTGAATTTCAAGAATTAAGTTTTCGTTGCGCGAGTTAAAAAGTTACTTATTGTAGTTTGCGGGTTACGTGCTTCCAACTTGAGCATACTTTTATTTCGGTTCTATTTAATGTATTTGATCGTGTTTTTTTGAGCAAGCTTAGACTTTAAATGTAAAATAATAGCAGTACAGAGAATTAATGCAAATGAAAATAATCAGTGTTTTGCATAATATAATATAATTTCTCAATTACTATAAATATAATTTGAAAGGGAAATACATAATATGACCTCTTTTGAATAAAATTTCCCTGTTATAAACCATAATTCAACAATCACCACACACACAAAACCACCTCAACCCCGCTTTCATCTTAATAGGTCATCAGCGAAATCGTACTCATTATTTTTAAATGGGAATTTCGCGATTTATTTGATGTCAATCTGCCTTTATAAGATCATTCCGTTTCATAGAGAATTCCAATTATACGAGGCACGTGACTCGACTGTGTGATGTCGGTCTTGTAAAGAGTATAAAGGAACAAATTCTGTAGAAATAGCTGGAAACATTATCATGCTTGGTTAAATTATTGAGTCCCGTTGTATTGTAGGAATTAAAGCCCGGTCTGATTATGAAGTTTTCTATACCTCCTTATAAACTTTTGATGTAGGCTTTCTTTGTGTAATGAAATTTACCTCACATTGTTTACGCGTATTTTGTACAAGACAAAAGACCACAAATATTAGGTTAAACCCTACATGTGTAAGGGATTATGAGCGCTCTGTATTGTATGAAGGAATTGTCTAGACATAGTTTTCATTAGGCCTAATTAAAATTAATATTATAATGCCTAAAATAAAGCGAATCTACATTATAACAAACATATTTCTATCTTCGTGGGCCACACTGAAAGTTTTGCGTAACTCATAAATAAAACAATTTATTTGAGTAATATTATATTTACTACTTTTTAAAGTATTCTCCGTTACATTTAAAACACTTTTTCATCCGTTCAAACAATTTCTGGAGACATGAGGACCATTGGTCCGAGGGTATGTTTTCTGCGTGCTGTTTGAAAGCAATCACGGCCTCTTCTGGCCACGTAAATGTCGAACCACTCATTGAATCTTAGAATTTTGGGAAACCGAAGAAATCGCACGGTGCTAGGTCAGGACTGCGTGTGGCATGGGTCACGTGCTCTATGTTTTCAGAAGCCAAAAATGACTTTGTTTTGTTCGCGGTGTGCGCCGAAGCACTGTCATGGTGCAACAAGATGCGACTTCTAGGTCGTTTTTCCCTCATTTTTTCTAAGACATTAAGCAAACAAATAGTAGTGTACGACTCGGCATTAACAGTATTTTGTTGCTCAAGTGGTATAGTGCAGACAGAACCCGTCTTAGAGAAAAAAAACGCAATCATTTGTTTGTCGACCCTTCTCGCCTGCCTTAATTTTGTTGGTTTGCTGTCACTTTCAAACACCCCCAAAGAATATTGGTGATTTATTTTTGGAATATAAAAATATATTCATGTTTCATATCCTGTTACGATATTATACACAGCATTAGAATGTCCGTGATTGTACTTTAATAGCATTTCTTTACACCAATCTACTCGATGTCGTTTTTGTTCTGGAGTGAGTTTGTGAGCAATCCACTGACAACAAAGCTTCCTAACTTTGAAATGTTCATGTAAAATTTTCTGAATTTGGCTCATACCAATCCCCAAATGTCCTCGAATCTCCTAATAAGTGATATGGCAATTTTCTTAAATTAGTCGTCTGACGGTAGCCATATTTTCCTCCGTGATCGCAGTTGAGGGTTGACCTTCACGAATGTCATCATGGAGAGAAACGTGGCCGCGATGAAATTCAGCATATCAATGCTTTACAGTCCTCAGCTAAGGTGCTTCCCTCCCAAAAGTATTTTAAAGGCGAGCAGTGCAAGCTTTCGGAGAAAGCGAACTTTTAAAATCATAAAAAATCACCGCCCTAAAATTGTTTCGTGCTAGTTCCATTTTTGCTACGGATAGCGAACTTCAACTTGAGATAAAAAACAATTGACAAGCGCTTCCCGCCCAATTTTTTTTTCTACAACTAATGAGACTTCATGTGTTAAAAAAATATAACATTCAAAATTCAAACATTTATGGGTGGCCCGCAACGCAAAACTTTCAGTGTGCACTAGGTACAATACAAAATCTTATGAAAAATCCATGAGATAATAGATAGAAACAAATGAATGAATTTTCTTTATTGTACTCATAAAAATCGGAATAGTTATGAAATAAGATTATCCTTATGCTATCTATCACAAGAAAAGTGTGCAAAGAGAGAATATTTAAACACAGTGGAGCGTTCCTTGATAAAATTGCTAAATAATAAAAAAAATGGGTCACTAATACAAAAAATAAAAATTAAGCGAACAATAACACACTCTGTTTTCATCACTACCACGGTCTGCGATATTTATGATTGGATGTCTACAAATTCAACAGAGGCTCACTAAATCTGCTCTTTATTTATGTGCCGTGCGTGCCGATAGACGGCCGCGGCGAAGCGTGAATCGTAAGTGCATGCTCGTAAAATTTTTAGGACATATTGATGGAATTGTTTAGGAATAAAATACCCGGATTATATATCTAGGACATTTTGTCATATGTAGGGCTTGTATGGAAAGAAATTTGTAATTTTATCTTATAAATACCTAAATCTATACTAAGTAATATTATAAAGCTGAAGAGTTTGTTTGTTTGTTTGAACGTGCTAATCTCAAGAACTACTGGTCCGATTTGAAAAATTCTTTCGGTGTTGGATAGCCCATTTATTGAGGAAGGCTATAGGCTATATTATATCATCACGCTAAGACAAACAGAAGTGGAGTCACGCGGGTGAAACCGCGGAGCGCAGCTTGTAATAAAAAGTATACTTACGAGAATTTGTTGTTTTATTTCTTAACTACCTTATAAGTATAACGTTTTATCAAGGACAGACAGAAGAGCTGGCGTTAGCTGATACGTCAAATAAGTCTTGAGAAGTTCACAGGCGAAGTCTTCAGTAATTATAGCAATTATTTCACTGAAAGTGTATTCTATTCCAGTCTACAAATCGTTACATCGAATTTAACATGAGGTCTTGGATTAATATTTTGTAAGTATAATCTACCTTCGTTTAAGAGCCAAGAAGTTGAAACGTTTAGCATAATCGTACAATTTCAAATTCTGGAAACTAATCAGAAATCCCCTTGAGATCGAACCCAGAACTTCAGACTATTCACTACTTCAGGTATTCTAGATCTGTTAACAATAGCGGAACCAATAGCCACGATAATGTACTAACTTTTACCCAATAACCTGCCATAAGCTAATACTCTCGACTTTAAGTTCCACCTCAAAAGACGTTCATAAAATCGACCTTAACGTGGTAGCATTTTCTAAGAAGCTAATTAATCTTCAGCGTAAGATCGTCGAAATGAGAACAAATTTTTATCAGCAAAGTAATGAGTGCAACATTGATGGAAGTTATTTTAAAATACTAACATTTTCCACTTGAAATAGTTTCGTTTTAAATGAAGCTGTAAGGTTGAGAGTTAAGCCATTCATTAAAGTTTTTAAAATATATTATACTGTACATGTTCTGCTCATGCAGTTAAACTGTTTTAATTCCGATTTTCACTTTTACTAGATAAAATATCTCAAAATAACAAGAAAATACGTATTTTTAGAAATGATGAAAGAACAATAACAGAGCTGCTCAACCGCTTTTGAAAATTATTTCTTCAATAGACGTTATCCCTGCGTCATATTTAGTTATTTTGTTTGAAAAAAACTTTAAAATTTAGGCCGGGTCAAGGACCTAAAAAGAGCTAAAGTTAATCTACAACTTATCCTACCTATATCTGAGAAAATATATTTCATGTTAGTCAAAAATGTATTATCATCGTGAGTGAATATTTCAGATCCAATTAAACAGGTGCAATGATTTTCTGAAAACGATAATTTTCAAAGCGTGCAGAAAATATAATATTACCATAGTTACAAACAAGTTACAGATATAATTATTTTACCTGGCATATGAAAGTTTGTTGATATCTAACGGAATTTAATAAATACTATACTTAGTAATATTAATGCTACGGTGAATTTTATATTAATTGTTGTTTGTTTAATAATTGTTCCTTCATTTCTCTATTAAATACTCAACTCTTTTTTATCAAAACTACCTCTAAACTTTAATACAAAAATAAAAAATAACCGATGCAATCCCCTCTAACACACACAAAACCACCCTCTTTGGCATTGTTCTGAATGTGCCTTTTATTCGGCGTTTTCTATTACCGTTTTGAAAGCCTCAAATTTACTGAAACAGTCTTCGAAGAACAAAGTTGAGATATGTTCACAATAAGCTTTTGCCAATTCAGGAGTAAGACTGAATTGGATGTATGCCAGTATTTTATATGCCAAGTTATGTGGGATGCAAGACTCGATATATTATAATTTCGTGAATGGAATTTCTATACTTAATTATTTATGCAGTGCTAGCCAGAATTTTGTAGTAGTATTATAAATCAGTTTATTTATTTAATGCAGTTTGGTATGAAATTATACAATGTGCTTTTAATAAGAAATTATGATCAACTACGTTTCCGCCCGCGGCTTCGCCCGCGTTTTCAAAGAAAAACCCGTATAGTTCCCGTTCCCGTGGGATTTCCGGGATAAAACCTATCCTATGTGTTAATCCAAGTTACCCTCTATATGTGTGCTAAATTTCATTGTAATCGGTTCAGTAGTATTTGCGTGAAAGAGTAACAAACACACAAACACACACACACACATCCTCACAAAAAAATTTATAGATAGATTATTTCTACATATTTAAATATTTTAAACAAAGTGGTGTTATATTTGACCTAATTGTGTTGACTGAAATAACATCAAGGAAGTATAAAATATAAATCAGTTGCTCTATATCTACCATAATATTATTATGAGAAAATTAATGCTATTTCATATCCCATTTATTGATACAATCGTACCAATATCAACATACCATTTATTGTAATTGACATAGCATAATTTATAGCATTTCGATTGAAATAAATTCAACTCAGCATTTATATTACTTATTTGCTCTACATCGATGTTTGCTTGATAATAAGTCCGACTAATATTATAATGTAAATTTGATAATATTATAAATTGATGTTTTTTACTCTTTCACGAATATATACGGATTTGGATGAAACTTACCAGTCAAACAGGTACATATATCAGAATAACAAATGATAAATTGTACTTGATTTTGTCCACAGACAAAACCGTGCGACACAGCTAGTAGACTATAAAATGTAATATAGGTATCAAATCAAAATGTATCGCTAAGCATACACTAAAATTATAGTCGTTCAACAACTACATCAAACACCATGTAAAATACAATATTTCCTCCCTACCGTTAACTTCGTTGCTTTAAAATTCAGGTTATACCAAGATAGATGGCAGCTTCGATTTTCACGTCAAAAAACGGCAACATGCAAACACTACGAAAAATGATTGACCCACGAAATATCGGGTAAAAATTGAGCCATCGCGATACTAAATTGATGTTACGTAACTATCAAACTTGCGTATGTCGCATACATAAATAAAAATTACGATATGCTGTATCGAATTGCTCGCAAACATTGTTATCAAATCGAATTGTTGCCAAACTCTGGTTGTATAAATTGTAAAACTATGTTCTTCTAACGCCATAACTGTATACACTTGAATTAATGTGCTGTCATAATTTAGTAGTTTCATTTTTAAGTTAAATGCATAAGAACTAGTATTCATATTAAGATTGCAATAAACCACTAGCAAAAACTTCTATTTTAATTACAAATTTCGTCCAAATCTGTGCTATTTTTTAGCCGTGAACGCGTAACAGATATACTTTTTTATAATATAAGTATGGATACTTACATCAACAATATGATCACACCATAGCTTATAGCGTCAGGTTTATTTCATTATTCTGAGAGCTATCACACACGAAAATGTCAAAGGAAGTGTAATATGTTGATACACTGATATATTTTTTAGTAATTACTTTTTATTTATATATCGACCTTGTACCGTATTATCATTAGTATCTCGTATCTTCGAAACATATTGAAATATATAAAAACATATTTACGCGATTTAAGGCTGAAGTGAAAGAAATATAAAATAACAAACACAGTGATAATTATTGCAGCGCCATTTTGTTTGAAGTGTCGTAAAAAACGTTTCGAAAATTAAATCTGGGGGCACGGTAGTGCCCCCGCCAAGACGAGCCAAGCGAAAACGAAGCGCACGGGCACTACCTACCTTTTCTCGAAGCGCTTCGACGTTTTTTTGATCCCTCATAACTTGGGTTTGGATTATGCTAGATCAACAAAATTTTCGGGATATATTGTCAATAGCGGACTTATTGAACATTCGTTACTACAAGAACTATTGTATAACACAAAAGTAATGAACAGTGAATTAATTTTTCACCTTACGCCGATGTGAATGTAGCGAAATGGCCAAGCCACATATTTTGACTAAGGTGTAGAGTTTGTGAAGTTAGGCCTTGTAGAGTTAGGGCGTGTAGTGTTAGAAGCTTGGCTCTACATGAGATCTGATAACTTTTTGACAGTGCGAGTCATATGGGCTCGTCTTGGCAACATTTTACATGAAAATGTTTTTGGTGGGATACTGTTTTCTTGATTTATACTCAACATGATTTATATTTAATTATTTTTTATGTCATTTAGGCGAAGGTATCAGGAATGTTGTACTCGCGCATAATATAATTTCAGTTATATACTAAAATGGTTGTTTCACACGCACTTGGTCATCGTATAAATTACACATCGTATAATTATACAATTTACTTCATTTATTATTTGTCGCTATTGATTTTAGACATATCAAGATAGTAAAGCGAGGAGACAATTTAAATATGTAAGTATTTAGAGGTATTTAATAATAAGCCAATTTACCGGAATAATACTGTTAATTTAAACTCTTTACATGCAATAGTTGAAGTTTTTGGTCGCTCTGCAATGGTCAAATAAAACGGGTTGCATATTACTATATTATTTATAACATGGAATAGGATACACAGAAATACAGACTGTTTTGTTTTTGGATGGTCCATTTATCGAAAAAGTTATATCACATTACGACCAATAGCAGCGGAGGAGCAATAAAATTTTTTTTTCATTCCTCCTTTTGAGAAAAGACAAAGTTGCCTGGACCAGTTCACAGTTAAACAACCAAAACACCAATCCACAACAATCTTTACTAAGATTTCACTGTGCCAAACTCCGCAATCAATACCACATACAACCCTATAATTATTATAGCATCGTGACCACGTAAACATAGTGATGTCCTTCTGTTATCGTTTCACACAGTTGCTCTAAGGTTATATTACCGCTGGCATCCCGCCAGTCATGTTTGTACCGGCTGACTAACGATTGCACTGTTATATCTTGCAACTGCAGTGACTTATTATAATGTCACTGCGGTAATGATGGTATTTCTGTATGCTTTTGTGCTTATATGAAGTTGTACTTTGATAGGGATTGCTGATACGTAAACTGTTTTCTTTGTATTGTTGTTCTTATGATTATTAAAGGACATTGTTTTTTATTTTCATTGAAAGAATGGTGAGGTTTTCATTACGATTCTTTCTGTTACACATAGAAGGAGAGAATACCTATTTATTTCTTTTATATAACAGTTCCATATTATATGCAACGTATAAAAATGCAACGTATAACTATACAGTTATATTTTGTAGCAGTTCGTTGAGGTATGAGGCTATAACAGAATGTTATTATTGTTCTAAAACAACAGATTAAAAAGCTTTCCTACACAAAGACTAGAAAGGACGACAATCTGTTTAAAAAGATAATTCCATTATTTCACAAGACGGAAACCTCAATAGTCAACATAGCGCAACAATCTTTTAAAGTTATGAAAACTACACTAAAGTGTAAAATAAACAAACTACAATCTCCGAGAGCTTATAAAAACTCGATTGCTTTTACAGTGTCGAGCACGAGCAAGATTGTTGAATTTAAATTATATTTGAAACATGCTTATACATAGTGTCATGATTTTTATATAACACGATTCATAAAGTAAACGAAACCAGACATAATGTAAAGAAATTATCTTGAGTTAATCGTTTTATGACCGCATTTAATGAAATTGATGTTGAGGTTTTGACATTTTCGTGTTCCAGCATAAAAACAGCTTAATGCTAAATTCAATGACATATTTTTCGTACTTTTAAATAAAAATCCGAAATTGCTCATAATAATGTATAAAAGCACGCGTAGGTAAAACAATTCTCAGGACAGAAACCTTACAAATGCGATTGGTCCGATGTGAGATTAATTGCAAGACTATTAGATGTATTTTCTCAGGAATTAAATTGTAGTAATATAAGAAACATTTTTAAGAATGAATAGCAACAATTTATTTGTACCAAAAGAAAAGAAAACAATACAAGACCAGTAGATGTTTAAAAAAGCAAACTTCGCTAAAAAAAGATCTCTTCCAGGGCTCCTTAGGTAGGTATGTTATTTTATAAAAGATCAGCGTAATAAAACTTGTATTAAAATTAATGGTGAAACTTATAATGTAAGCATATGATGCATTGATGGTAGTCCTTAAAATAACTAAGAAGAAGTTTGTCGAATCAAATGAAACAGAACAGAGCTCAGAAAGTATATAAAATAAAGGATTCAGTGAACCAAACCGCCTGCGTCGCGTTTATAATATTATAAACCACCAGTGCTTCACGTTAACAAAAACGTACAATACAAAATACATAGTAAAAAATTACATGGAATTTCTAGTTCTCGGCCGCGATTAGGGTAAGAGCGGAAAGCGATAGATTATTGCAAATAGTTAGTTTAAAAACGTTGTTTAGATTAACTTTTCGGCGCGACTTCGCTCGCCTGCGTCACAGTATTACAATATTATTTCCTACAGTAAGGAATCGCCTTTGATGTCGCGCGATGCCGCCGCCAGCGTAGGTACTTACGCTGCCACACGAAAATACGCTAGGGTTGCAACAAATGGGAAATAAAACAATTGTGATTATTAATATTATGATGAAATCATTTATTCATAATATGTACATTCAAAATAATTGCGATTATTAAATCTGATGTAATTATTTGTTCATAAATATATAATTACAGATATTGCACTGCTAAATATTATTTACGTGGACACTTTATTTTTGGATGTTCTTAATTGTATATTATAACATTTAACTAAGTAATGCATTCGCATTGGGATGTACAATCTGATTAGAAAATAATGAGGACAACATATACATAGCTTTGATTTTAATTCAACAGATACAATTAATACAATCTTTCTGAAATATTGTTTCCTTCTGGGATTTCAATGTAGATTTACATCCGTAAACGGAACAATTTGTTAGCGCCATAATAGAATATGTAAGTACCTATGTATAATAAAATTATTACACAAAAAATACGACTGCATCGTCCTTTCGCGCTAGGTAAGGCAAACTAAGCGTGTTTGCCTTACGCGGCCCGCGTCGCCCGACCCCCGCCAGTTCCCCTCCGTTTCTCTGCACAAGTACATTCGTCGCACTACTGTAGGAAATATGTTAATACTGTGCCTGCGTCGTCAAAGGAATTTCTTAAGCCTTAAGGGATATAATAACATGTTTCTCCGCGGTAAATGGCCTACGCCTAGTATAAAAATGGTATATATAGTATAACAATGATCTAATAGCCGATACCTATGCGGTTAAATTCCCTGGAGCCAATTACGCACGCTTTCGCTTGAAGATTTCTACGATCATATGCTACGAAGCTACGATACGTAGAGCACGGAACGTAGAGCGAGTATTGAAGAGATTTGATTTGATATAATATCATTCAAATGCAAATATTTATTTTTTAGAACGATACGTTTAGTTTTTATGGTAATAAATGGTTAGCTGAAAAATCGGAACGATAAAAAAAAGTTTCACTTTATCAAATTCTCAGCCAATTACGCCTTTTGTAGCGCTATTAAATGATCCATTATTATTTGTGAATACTTTTTCAATCACGATTTTAAAGAATATATCATTTTTATTGTGGATTATTTTGTATTGCAACCAATTAAAAGTATATATAAGTACACTTTCAATGACTTAATAAACAAGTATACAATAATAATATTGATCGAGTTTTATTGTTACTATAGTGACAATATTCTGAGGCTTTTAAGTTTAAAAATATAATGAAAAAGCCGCTTAACGTTGTCAGCGTGAACATACCCTTAAGATCACTGAACTAAAGCTCGACATGTGGCAATCGTACGAAGGTTTTTTATTTACGTTAAGAGCGTATATTTGAATTAAGAATGATTTTGCGACGAGGCTTTTATATCTTGAATGTTAAGGGCCGCAGTATTGTGAAAGTAGTTACTTAAACAGTTATATATATTATTGTCTTGGAGCTGCAGAATCTATATGCTTTTTATTCGTTCTTTATAAACCTAATTAAGGCATTCTTTTATTTCAATAGAGCCAATAATAATATATAAACATACGAATACACCAATAAATTGTTAAATATATGTGTACTAAACTTTTAAAATAAACTAAACTAGAACTAAATAATTAAATCAAGAGCACTACATAAAATGTTCAATAAATAAAATAACATTTTTCCACCACTTTACGGGTGAACGGATAAAAATTTCATAGGTATCGAATAACGAAATTATATGTGCCGACTCGATTTTAAAATCTAAACTATATTTTTGGTACATTTAATCGAATTATTGCTCGATCGGCAAAATTTTCACGTTCAATCGGCCAGAGCCATCGCTGGAGCTTCGAAGCGGTGAACATGGTGGCTTAATGACGTCATATTTCACGATATCATTGCTATACTATTGTCGCTTTAGTGACGTAATAATAGGTCGATTTATCGAGTGCAATGGTATGTTTTTTAGTTCGTATACAATGTACGTTGTATACAAAATTCAGAAGAATATACCTACTAGTATTTATTTCAAGATGATTAACATAATGTTTATAGATAAGACAAGATTAAAAACTGTATCTATGGTGAACAACAATATTGTTATTAAGCCACAAACAGTAAAAATAATGAATGAAACATAATACAATTTCAACCGAATATTCTTTCATACTCTCTAACCTCATTTCTAACGACCCAGAAAGCCTATGCTAACACAAATCACAACAAAACAGATCTCAACAAACAGAAAGATAAACTTTATATAATAAACAAGTTCCGAAAATCCATCTCGGAAAAGTCGTTATAAAAATAATTTTCTTAACATCACAAAACAGAATTATCCATCACGCTAATGTTATCCCGGGGCGTATTCCTAAGATTTACGTATCTGCTTACAAAAATGGTCCAGATCATATTTTGCGAAATACTTTCGGTTTGGAGGCTCGGGAAATGTATAATGGAATTCCTTATCTGTACATCAATGTCAATTAGGTGAAATATGAAAAAATCCACAGATATTAAGAAATTTAGAAATTAATCTATAATGTATTTATGTTACCGGAAATGTATGTAATCCGTCATTGTATACAATTCCTAGGAAATGTATGTAATTCCTAAAATCGCACGGAAATGTGTGAAATAAATTATTTTATACACATTGCCTAGGAAATCTATACATTTCCTAAATAGCAATCGGAAATGCAAAACATCTAAGATATTGGAAGGTACGCGGGTCGATGGGGGGAGGGCCGAAAATTCGTAATCAGAATTTTTGGTTTGGATAAGGGGGTGGGTTAGGTTAGGTTCGTGTTTTTTAAAACTAGATAGAAATAGGAGCCCCACGAAGTGGGGCTCCGTCGTCTCACGATCTCTTTTTGTAGAATTTTGGAAAAAGACGAATTTCGGCATATTACAAAATGCCGGCCGTTTGTAATACGGCGGATTATACAATCCGACTGGGACGTGTACAAAGGGACAGCGGGACGAGGGGACTGATTACTAACCAAATGAAAATTTGATTTGATTGAATATAAGTTGATTTAAGAAATGTTAATTAGTAAGATAATATGAACATATTATTATTATTTTACGGTAAGACTGTTACCCGATACAGTGTTTTATTACAGAAATCATTTATTTTATACATTTCCTAATACGATATTGGAATTGTATACAATTCCTAGGAAGATTATACATTTCCTAGGATATCTATGCAATAAATAGTTTATTAAACAATATTTTATACATTTCCTAAATGGTATCGGAATTGTACACATTTCCTAGGATTTGTATACAATTCCTTGATTTCATACATTTCCGGTAACATTTATAATAAAAAGAATACACCTTAAACACCCACTTACTTTGTTATATTGGTTTTAAATCGGAATTTTACATCAATTACATTATTATTATATGTATTGTAATAAACAATTATTATTAGAGGTAAACAACCGATAAATTCGAACTTCATCTTTTGACTGAAAATCTGTTTATTTATTTTCATGATGGTGATAAGCTATGGCTTTTTCTCATGGTATTAAACTTTTCCTTGTGATTAGTACACACACACGACTCAAGGTTCACGTCATACGGGAAAATAAAAAAAGTATTGGCCACTGTAACAGGAAAAATAAAATACATGATTAGGGAGAACATTAGATTTAGAGATTTTAACGGATTTTAAACGCGATTTATTCGTTATGAAATGTTTAATATTGACATAACTGCGTCAAAGCATCAAATTACATAATTAAAATATTTTAATAAAAGAAAAACACGTAATAGCATGAAAACGGGTCTTAAGTGTGCTCGTAGCTCAGAGCAGTCACTTGAAGGAAATGTTCAGACATATATCCTTGAAATTGTTTTGCATTTTTACTGAACTACTCTATTCCGAGGCAATCTTCGTGTGTCTGTAATGATGATAGATTTTATAGATCGATTGATAGACATATTCGATATATTTTAAGGTAAGGCTTTGGCTTTGGTTAGATGGATTGATAGTGTTAGTAGATTGCAATTGAAGCGATTTGACAGTTTCGTCAGTATTGGAGATCCTGTGATAGGGATGTAATAAGTTCTAGTTATTTGTACTTTGATACGGAATTGAAAGTTTATACTATGCAACGCTGTTTATTTAGCTCTTCTTCATCTCTACTATATAAAACAAAGTTGTTTTCTCTATCCCTATGTCCCTAAGCAACGGATTTTTTTTAATAGATAGTGATTCAATAAGAAGGTTTCAGTTTATAATTAATTAGGTTTTAATTTTAACAAAGCGGGCGAAGAAACGAGCGGAAAGCTAGTTTATAATAATTACACAATCAAGATTTACGAGATGGTGCTAAGACTTACTTTTTAAGTTCAAGAACCTTTTACATTTTTCCGTTATTTTTTACGCTTTACATGTATAATGTATAAAGTATTTATACTTGTAATAATTAATTTATTTGTAAATAGTAAAGTATTAATTTCGATGAAGTATTACTGAAATTCAACAAATTGTTTGATTAAATAATCCATAACATTGAAAACGTCTCAAATACAAGTGACTATAAGTGCGTACTTATCAGCTTAACAAACAGATAGGTACTTCAATAAGAATATATAATGATTAAGAAGCTGAGACGATGTATTCCCATTGAATAGGCTTATGTTAGGCTTCTAATTACATTTACAGTACGTATTAATGAGATCGTCGGATTTGAAACGGATCTTGTAAGATAAGTACGTGTAATCTTTCCTAAAATCAATAATTATTTTACAAGCTGTGTGTTGTTAATAAATTTAGCTTACCCATATGCCTATTTTTGTGTGTGTTTTCTTTATAAATAATTCATATATAAGTTTGGGGTATTAGTTCTAATGAGACCGAATATTAACAAGACGCTCGCTTCTATTGAACTAGCTAGAAATCAATTAAAACTTCATTGAATGTTTTTTTGATTTACAACTAAAAAAAGAGCTGATTCCATTGAACTAGTTAAATAATTGAGGTTTGACTAAAACCAAAGATCTTATGATATTATAAGGGAACAAAATGATACCCCGTCATAAAGTACCAACATTTATTTGTAAATATGCGATTACTCGTTTTAGGTAAACTTCTCTTCCGACTCTATATACAAATTCAAAAGTTATGATTTTTGCCCACAATCTATAATTTTCATAACATAAAAAACCGGCCAAGTGCGAGTCGAACTCGCGCATAAAGGGTTCCGTATGGGGACCCCCCTTAATATTTTTTTTAATTTTTTAATATTTGTTGTTATAGCGGCAATGGATATACATCATTTGTGAAAATTTCAGCTTTCTAGCTATCACGGTTTATGAGCTAAAGCCTGGAGACAGACAGACAGACAGACAACGAAGTCTCAGTAATAATTTTACCGTTTCGGTACGGAACCCTAAAAACTATCAAAAACTTTTTTCCACTAGTAATATGATGTGATCTAATCATAATTCACAACCGCACGTAGCATAACTATCATTTCAAGGTATTTACGAGATTTGGCGCGAATATCTCACACTTACGTGATACTGAAAGATGCTGGACCGCAGCTTCCAATGATTTAGTGCTCGTTCACGTAGGTACACGCGGGCGCGGGAGCGGGTGCGGGCGCGGAAAACGTTGCGATCTCGTGTTCACATTAACCGCCAGGCGTTCGCGCGAGTGTGACGTATTGTCAGAGGTCGCAAATATGGACCACGATCTTTTATTTTTAACAGAAAATGCATACCTAAAGTGGGAGATGCTAGAAATTAGAATTGGTGTGCACGAAATTAATAAAGAAAGAGAACGGTATGGGGAATTTCATACTTTATATGGTAATTTGAGAGAACATCCTTCAAGATTTTTTTAGATATACCAGGATGAGATGATGTGTTTACTTTGCCAAATAGGAGTTCTAGCCTGAACAGCACTAATAAACTCTTCTGTATTGAACGACATGATAAAAACGTGCTACCGTTTCTAGCGACATATAATATATTTAGTTATAGATAGATAGAGTTATAGATCCCACAGACAAACTGCATGTGCAGTTTTGTGGGACTTAGACTTACGTTATTGTAAATGTGACGACCCCATCGCCCACGGTTGGAATATCTATTGTCTACGTGACAATAGATATTCCACCCGTGCAATCAGTCAACCCGCAGGACACCTTGTGGCGGGGTGTCGGGGAGTAGCGACCCCGCGGGAACCGAGTGCTCCCGGGGGAGGCCCGTGTCTTCATCTCCGGCTTGCCTTCACCGGCCGGTCGGAGTGAAGCCTGACGAGGACAGGACCTCCACCTCTGGCTTGCCTTAACCGGCCGGCCAGAGTGGAGTCGCGAGAGCTTTTAGCTCGAAGGGTGGATGCGAATCGTAAGTGGCGAGTGGGCACGTGATGCTGGACCCTCAGGGAGCGCGTGATCGTCGTTTAAAGTCCAGGGACGCCTCTCCACCCTTAGCTGCTCACAATATGTTGCCCCCTTGTCGCACTATTGCAGCGACTTATTTCGGGGGCCCATACAGTGAGAGGGCGAGTCACCACCTGCCAACAATTTTTTGCTATAATATCTTAGTAGAAAGGCAGGTGCCATAGTCTTCCATAGTCCTTAATTCCGGTCCATTCACATCCCATTCCATAGCCCAGTTTATTTTGTTTCCTTATCTTGCAATAGTCCTACATCGGCCGCGGACTGCCTAGGGCTGTATCTCTATAGTGCAGTCATGGGCAGGCTGCGGCTGGTGTCCCACAACACAGTAAAGTTCTCGAAAGGGCCTCTGCGTGTTGGATCCGTGTCCCCACGTAAGCCTTCCAAAGGACCGGGTACCTTCCTTATGATGGTACCCGAGTATTATGGAATTGAGATTTCAATAAATAATAATAATAAAAAAAGTTCAAACTGGTTGAACTTACCTGACGTCGCGAGTGAATCGCGCGCGCCGCCGCTAGTTTGACATGAACACACACAAACGTCTCGGGCGTTTGAAATTGCCGCGAGCGCGCCGCCAGCGCCCGTCGCTAGTTAGCTCGCTACTTAGACCGCACGTGCGTTTTGAACATGAACACTTGGAAATCACGTCATATGTTTGATATTTCGTGACCGCGCCCGCCACCGCGCCCGCGAGTCAACGTGTTCAAGCACTTATTCGAGAGGGTGGAAATAAATCTTACGGTATTAATACCTATCTTTACAGGTAAGCGTGATAGTTCTATATTTTCTAACGCCTATTTTGCTATTTCTTCAGAGGATATAATTTATGTGATTTATGTGTACAAGATGTTTTTATATGTTTTGATGAAATACGTTTTATATTTGAGTTATGAAAACTACGAATACAAATAAAAATATTCTCTATTGCTAAAGATCTAGTTCGTAAAATGTTTTCATATAGCTTATACTTATAATATGTAATCTATTCACATAATATTAAATAATATTATTTTATACAGAAACTAGATTTCCGCCTGCTTCGCCCGCGTTTTCAAAGGAAAACCCGCATAGTTCCCATTCCCGTGGGATTTCCGGGATAAAACCTATCCTATGTGTTAATCCAAGTTACTCTCTATATGTGTGCTAAATTTCATTGTAATCGGTTCAGTAGTTTATGCGTGAAAACCATACATACATACAAACCTTTCCTCTTTATAATATTAGTATAGATTACAACAAATACAATATATGTAGATGTAATTTCTACGATCGAACCCATATTGTGTCTAAGTTATTCGCCTTCCGTTTTACTCTCACGGGAATATTGGTAAAATAACAAGGAAAAGAGAAGACAGTGGATTAATTTACATATACTTTTCCTTTGAGAAATAAAAAATCCGCATTTTGCGTTATTTTATTGCTACCTACCAATTTTATATGAATCTTTACATTTGAAAATATTTTGTTGAAAAATGTAAGACCTGTATCTGTGTAATAATAAGAGCTTGAAAACCTAACTGTAGCAATTAAAAATAGCTATAACCTTCGATTAAATTTTAATTACTATGAATACAAATTACTTATTTTTCGATACAGCATCTTTGCATCCTTAAATGAGTACTTTAAAACTATAAATAATTCCTCCAATACTACCACAACCAAACAACACAAAATACCTTCAGTCTACAAGAAAATACTCCAAAACTCAGAATAAAATACACACAATATATACTACTTGAAAGCAGTATAACCATTAACCAAGTAAATGCTAAACGTATAATTGGCTGTATTGTTGAAACCGCGAATTTATCGTCCAAACTAAATCCTATCGGAATAATTTCCATTCGCATCACGTCGAAACAAAAAGGTCCCAAGGCCTTTAGAATCAGAAGAATTTAATTTACTATTTATCTAACTAAATTCGGCATGATTTTGAGATGAATAACGAACTGTCTTAAAATTGACAAATATTTATGCTTATTCAAGGACACTATCAAATCTGTATGATAATAAATGTTTTTCTACAATTGACTTACAATTGATTATTTATCTTATCTATATCTTCTTATATATAAAAATGAATCGCAAAATGTGTTGGTAAGCGCATAACTCGAGAACGGCTAAACCGATTTAGATAATTCTTTTTTTATTATATTCCTTGAAGTACGAGGATGGTTCTTATGTAGAGAAAACGTAAACATGTACCACGGGCGAAGCCGGGGCGGACCGCTAGT